>VYXB01005127.1:1241834-1297734 GCA_013397135.1 Pachyramphus minor | reverse complement strand
AAAAAAAAAAAAAGATAAAAAATCTGCACTCTACCCTCAAAACATGGTTTTTTGAGGAAAAAAATGTAGCAAGCAGTCTCTTTTGCAGACCACAGCAGTTTTACTGAATGGCAAACACTCATTGTTATTCACTGATATGCAGAAGATATTACTGACAATTCCCCAAGTGTTCCCTCTTTCATAAATAGACTGTTGATGGCTGATGCATAATCCATCTGAGAAGTGCAATAAATGGAAAAATATCACAAACTGTATATAGGGCAGTCCAAAAACTAGATGCCAAAACTCCTACAGATAGTAGACAATGTATTTTCTTGACTGCACACAATTCTCATAGTCAATGGCATTATTTGTGAAGAAATGTAAACTCTTACACCTCGCCAGTCAATCTCTGTGCTCACAGAGACTTCTCAAGCACTGCTGGGTTGTAAAGAGCTTTTTACTTAATAGAGTATTAAAAGTTTTTAAAAATAAAATACTGATATGATGCTGACAGAAGTCTTGTTTTAATTCCTTGTGGTGCATGGGATACCATCTGAAAATATACTTCTTTATGGGATAAATCTGTGGAACTCTCATGTCTAGACAGTCCTAAGTCAAAACACACCAGATCCTACAGAACATGAATGCAATAGCAAATCAGGAAATGTGATGATGCTTTTTGACCCCAAGTATTATTTGTAGAGACATTCTTCATATAAATATTTCATATTACTGTCTATACACACATTGTCTTAATGTCAACTTAGGCCTCTAGGTGCTTTTGTTGTATGAACCACAGATGCAATGAAAGCTGGAGAATTATTTATTATGAATAATTTGTGGCAAGTTTTACGATTTGTTTTGAAACCAACTGTTCCCAAAGACTCACAATTCCGAACTGTTTGGCAAAGAGTGAAATAGTATCAGTAGATAAATCACTGGACATTACTCCAGTGTGAGCTTGCAGCCAAAGCCCTCCCCAAGTGCCCCTGCAGCCACCAAGGCTGGCTGTCTCACTGGAAACCTGGAGCAGTGACTGGAGTCCAGGAAAACCCCAGAAGCTCTTTGAGGCCATTTCCCCATCTCATCCTTGGTCCCAAAAGACAAACCTCCATTTGGGTACTACGGAGCAGCCCCAGTTCTGGGAAGTGCTGCAGGTGGGTATTGTGTTAAATTTTTTTTCCACAAAGGTTGAAAACATTTCCAGGGCTACAGAGACAGAGAGAAAGAGAGTCTGGCAAAGCGAAGCAGAGAGTGAGCAGAGCTGTGGCCAGTGTGCTGGCACAGAGCATGGAGCAGCTGGCACAGCCACGCTGGCATCCCATTGGGAGCACAGGGAGCAAGAGTCACTTGAGCTGAACCCAGTTAGAAAGGGGTTGGCAGGAACAGCTACAAGTGAACACATCCAGCAGGAACAGTTGGTAACAAGGATGAGCAGGGACACCTGGTCCTGGCCACCACAGCTATGAAGGTCAGCATTATAGATGACCAACTCTAACAAGACTATTATCTAACAGAGAAACTGTGGCTAGAGGAGTTTTCTTGGACCCAAGGAAACTCAGTGCCCAGTTTAGCAGCAATAGTCCGTGCACCTGAGCAGCAGTTGACTGACTTGGTAATACCCTCTTGCCCAGATGTTTTGAGGGAGAGAACAAGGAGAATGAGAAAAAGGAAGGAACAAGGAAGGCAGCCAGAAAACTGTCTCAGAAAGATGAGTTTTCTGTATTGTGTTGTCAGAGGCAATGGCTCTTGCAGGATTGGGACATATGCCACAAGATCCTCACTCTCCACACTCCCTAATTCCATCTTCAGCAGCAGTAGTAGGGTCAGCAGTTATCCATGTTGGCAAGAAGGTTTAAGGCTAGTCTGGTTCCTTGTTCTGATGCACCAGAAAATCCGACAGTTCATTTCCTTGCACCCCTGCTGTGTGACACACTGACACAGGCTGACCTGCTTAAACTCTGGGCTGACACCAGTTCCTTTTCAAATCCATGAGCAACAAATTCTAGGTGGGATCCCAAAACTGAGTGCAGGAGTTAGCCCATCTCCGTAATTCTTTTGTCAAAAGTAGGAAAAAGATTTAGTTGGGATGATAACCATTTTGGAGGGGTGTTGGGGCAGAGGACAGGAGATAAGGAAAATAATTCTGCCTATTTTTGGTACAAGAGATTTTTCAAAGTGATCAGTTACTCTGCTGTCTCCTCCCTTTTCTACTCTTTGTTTTTTTAAAAAGAAAAAAAGTCCTTTCTTCTCTCTTCCACCACATCGGTTTAATATAAAAGCAAGACAAAGCCAGTGGAAGAGATAAAAGGAGTTAAGAGTTTATTCACCTTTAACATCATGAATGAAAAAGCTTAACAAGACTCTTGGTCTAAACTTATTTCTGCTTTGTATTCCCATCACCATATTTTTCACAAAAGCCCTTTATGATAGCATTCAAATATGTTAGCACCTTTTACTCTTCAAATACAAAATCTAACCTTTGTTTGTGACACACCAACTCATATTGTGCAGCTGAAATTATATGAGTGGGATGTCACTAAGACAATTTTATCAGTTCAAGTGCAGGTTAAACAAAGAAAATCATAGAACATTTATAGGAAGGCTTTGCTGTAATTTTAATATTTTACTTTTTTTTTCATTATATGTTTGCTATTTCTTTTGAGTTATAAATTTAAAAGAAGTGTGAGAACACTACTGTCCACAGGCTTACCGGGGTATGAAACTTGCCTCTGTGAAATTTGGTGCTATATCTCAGTAGCTGAACTATGTTCAAATGTCAGCAATGTATTGTCATTACTAATAAAATGTCTGAATTGAATCAGACTTGCAACCGAAAAAGGCAGAACCTCTATTTCCAGCCTTAGAATATTCAATATGCTATCACTGCTCCTAATACTGCCTAAGTCCCATTTATAAAATAAAATTTGTTTGTTTCTTTTATGAACATATGGAAATTTAATTATAACAAAGCTGATACAGACAAAAATTTGCACAAAGCTTTAAATATATATAAGCAGTATATTCACTTTCAGCTCTCACTGTTCTGCATACAATAACATCAGATAAATTTGTATTCCATTTCTAAACTCAGACATATACATCACAATTCATTCTAATCAAGACACATAAAGGTTACAACCATCTGCTTCCCAAACTGCCTTCCTAAGTTATAAGACAAACTGAAGTTTTGAATTTTCATTGCATTTAAAGGGCTAATTTATTGATATTTGGGGGGGAAAAAGCCTACAACAAAAAACAACAAAGGTCAAATCAATAGCTAAGAACAGTTCTAATGGTGTTTTGTAGTAAAGTCAAAACATGACTGATAAGGTCATAAAATTCAGTACTTGAATATGCTTGTTACACCTGCACTCTTGAGAAGGCTATATTCCTTTTCATTCTATGGAAATTACATACCAGTGCTCTTCACCTTACTAAGACTCAACACAAGAAACCAAAGAAAGCAAAGAGAGAAGTTTTCAGCAAAAGTTTTTAAAAAAATAATCTATTAAAGAAACCCCTTCTCTGAAGAACCAGTTAAAAAGAGAACAAATTGATGGAGATCATTAACTGGGGTTATGCAGCATCAGCTTTCTTATTAAAGAGTCACAATTAAGAGAACAGAAAATGTCACAAGAAAGGCTACCTGCATTTTTCCCTTTGAAATGTGTTACCATGATATATTTTTTAGAGAATAATTACATAATTGAGCCATATGCTGTACAGAATACAATTATATCTTGAATTTGCTTTGGATTCCTGATTGCTCCTGCAGTTAATACTGGCAGCCTCAATGATTGAAATGTTCTTCAGACAGACATCCACACAAATGTGTACTTTTCTAAGTAACACATTTTGTTTCTAATTATTTGCCTTATGTCAGTTGATAATTTAGGATATACATAGGACATATTTCCCAATTAATCTCTCAGAACCCTGAAGCATGAATTTCTTTTGTATGTAACAGCTGGCATTTTCAAACACAGAAATCTAAAACAGGAGTTCAAAATCCCTCCAAGATACCTTGAAAACAGTTTTGGTAATATTGCAAACCAGAAGCTAGTGTTACTAAAAACAAATCACTTCCAGCCTAAATAATGCAATTTTAGATTAATGAAAGAAATAGATCAGCAGAGAAAGAACACTGGCTTCTCAAGAGCAGTGGAGGATGTGCTTTGACAGTATCAGAACACAGATGCTGGAGAGCTTTACACATCAGGAAGGTTCCCAGCTAAAACACAGGCATAATGCACAATGGCCAGTGCTAACCTTTTTAAAGCCCTAAGTAGTCACACTTCCAAAAAGATGTTACTTTTGGTACTTGCTGTCGAAACTGATGAACTGAGATGACAACGACTGTGGTGTATGAACAAGCTTTACACAGCCTTCACTAAGTAAAACTCAGCCAACTTCCTTGTCTGTAAACACACATTTTTTTTAGATCTAGTTATGTTTTAGCTGTAAGTGTCAATCTGATGAAGCCCATCTGAAAATGGTTTTTATGAGCTTCATAATAAAATTTCTAGTTGGGGACAAAAACATGCAGACATGCTTTCACTTACTACAGATGAGTCTAAAATACTGATTTTCAGATTTTGTCTCCCTTTGCTTCAAGCCAACACTGTAATTCTTAATTTTCCATGTCTCCCTTTAGTAGCATAAGGCTACCAGCTGTTTCCAAGGAGGTCTCAACCTTTCCTGCTGGAACTTGACTATTTCCCCCAAGAAAACCACTGTAGAATAAGACACACCTGTGCCAAAGGTACAAACCATGTGGCTAGTGCTTGTTATGGGATATGGAAAAGAGCAGATCCAGGATACAATGAGGGCATCCCAATTCCCCAGGTCCATATGGTGAGCTATTTTGAGTCTTGCTCTTGCCATTACAACACTGATACTTTTCCCCTTTTGACATGTGGAAAACAGTTGTGAAAAGACATTTGCATGGCCATGATTTCACAAGAAAACACAATACCTGCCTTAATTTACACCTTAGAATCTAAATTTGATGCTCAAACACAGGGGTGTTTTGTAGATACAAAACTTCTACATCTTCAAATGCAGATCCAGCTTATAAGGGGTGTTACAAACTTCTAGATTTCAGGAGACAGAAAGTTGAGTTTTATCACAGATTAGTTGTTAGTTTCCCATCTCCTATTTTAAAGTCTGGCAACCTGACAGGTTGTGGTTTTTTTCAATTAATTTATTCTGTTGCTATGGTGATGGTTCATCTTGTCAATCAGCAGCAAAAGAAGGTGGCACACCTTTCTGTTAGCAACTGCAGAAAGGCAGTATTCTGTAGCCACAACAATTAAGGAATTGGATTACTTTTGAGGAAATTAATATATGTCCTCACAGTAAGAAGTCCAAATGATGTTTACCTCCTTACAAAATTTATTTTTGTCATTAGAGTGCACATGGGTAAGGAAATGCAATCACCTGAACCAAGCATTTGGATGAATGTTCTACCCGAGGCCTGGGGAGAGGAGACTGCTGTGGTGAAGGTGGGACAAAACAGATGAAATTTTAAATTATACATTTGAGCAGGTATGCAGTAGTGGAATGCCTGTAACTTTAGTTGGAAATCTTTTCATGCCATATATTAAGTGGCTCCATTCATAAAGCAGCTTCAGAGTAAGCCTGGGTTGAAAACTGCACATTTCCCCCCCTGAAAATGTGCCAGGCCCACTAACAACAGACAGTTTTGGTTTGAAGGTTATCATGTTATGGTGCAAGCTCAAATCTCCCCCTCCTGCCCAACACTTCATTATGCTGTTATCCATTTTTTTCACTTCATTATTTTAGATCAAGAGAAAGCAGACACAAGAGCATCACAACACTATTTAACTTAGCCAACAGTTTTCAGTGCTGCAGCAAATTTTCCTCCACTGGATCACTTATTTTTATTATTTCCCATTAAATGTAATCTAGCAAAATATTGAGTGAAAGTTGAATACTTTTTTTTTGTTTCAAGACTCTTCAGAGTTTTGAACTTTTCTCATTTTTTCATGTAATTTTCTTTATAATTAAACATTTCACCATGCTTATTCTTGCAGATATTTTGAAGAAATAATCTTAGTATTGTTTACACTATTCTTCATGCTCACCAGTTAATCATTTTCATTTGCTTTATTAATTCAATTTAATTAACTAAGTTACAATATCATTGCTGCTAAAAATTTCTTAAACATTTCAAATTTCTCTATTAAATGATTCACTATATGTTACATAGATACTTAAATTCCTTAGGACATTTTAATGTTCCCTCAACATCAGCTGCTTCACAATCAAACTTTTTTTCTTTATTTATTCTTAAAGTGTGGGTTCAGATAAAACTGTTATGATTAGTTCCTACATGCTCCTTTTTTTTTATTAGTCTTGTCTTCTTCACAGGATTAGCTCCCATATAGCCTTTGAGTACACAGATTTTTCCACAAATTCCCTCACTAAGCAATGCAATATTATAATCAAAAAAATATATTTTGAATAATATAGTTATCACGATCAAAATCTCAAGAATAAAATTCCTTCATGATCAAAGTTCTGGCTCTCCTGCAGACTTTTTTCTTCTAAATCAGCAATACATTTTGTTAACTTTTCTTAACTGCCCTCAAGGGTTATAACAACTGGATTACTTTATTGTTCTTATCTACTAAAGCTTTCTGATGTATCAGGCAAAACACATACTGTAACTGCCCAACACTGTCTCACAATAGAATAAAAAACATTGCTTTGCTTTCTCTTGTTCCTCCTACAATAAATTTTATAGTTTTCAATGTTACATTGTCAGTGGTTTTTCTTGCTGGAGAAGCTCTGATTTCTATTTAGGATACTGCATTGAGTATGGTCCTGAATTATTCTGGGCAAAGACACGTGTTTTTTTCTCTTCACGTTTTCATTAATTCTAATAGGTTAAGCACTAAAGGGCTAAAGTTGTACTCTGTCTTCATTTTACCCTTTTTTTCTTTATATCTAGTCTAGAAGTGTGTACTGCATAATTTAAGTCAACCTGTTGTCTTCCTCTCAGGACTCCTGTGTGGCTTTGAACAGTTTTACCAATGTCACTTTCCACAAACATGCAAAATCACTCCAAACCTGACTGTAATCCTGGATTCCCAGCAGCTCCTATCACAGCAGGATCATCTTTGTAATGTGTAACACCAGAGAAAGAACTACAGATAAAGACAGAGATGAAGATGATATTGCTGAGGAGGTTAAAAAGCACTGCCAGGCAACTCTATTAACAACTGCATATATTGGAGTCAGGTGGAGAGAAATAAAAGGGCTGCAACTGTTACAGGATGTACATCCCACAAACATCATCATGAACAAAGGAATTATTACGCTGTGAGTTGATAGAAACAATACCAATGGTGATATTTCCAACTGATGCTTTAGTTCTCAACACACACAAAAAGAATTATCTTAGAACAGTGATTATGCTACAGATTTTAGAGGTCTTTTATCATGAAATGTGTCCGTTCAGTTCTTTGGTGAGGTAAGGAAAATCCCTGGGTGCTTCTGATACCATCCCTCTAGTCAGCAAATGGTTACTTTTGAACAATTATAACACAGATTATATAAAAGCTACCAGCCAGTCATTTGATTATTTTTCCCACTAAATCCTGTTTATGATTAATTTACATCAACAACCCTAACATACTAACAACATGTCAATTTTGTTAAAGACAAATTCCATTTAAATATCATTGTACTTACTCTGGGTTGCTCTAAACAGAATACTCCTGCAATATGCTTCGGCTGTAGGGGCACAAGAACTTCTGTACCCATTGTGCATTAATTTTTAAAGAGATGTCTAAGGAACGTGGCAGGATTTGGGTTTGTTTTATATTGAAAAACAGCTGTGTTGGAAAGTCCAAGACCAAAAGCTTGAAGATGAATACCCAGAGAGCACAAAACTACGTGACAGTGGAAGAGGCCAAGCAAGGACAGATGATAAAACTTTTCTATTGACTCCCTGTATGAAGAATCAACTTTTTCCATCTTATCTGCTGTGAAATTAATCAGATTTTCACATTATAGTAGTACAAAGAGCTACCACCTGTGCAATTTCCTGAGCTCACTGGATTTTCTTTTGTCTGGCACCTTCTGTGCTGCCCAGTGTCATTCCCGTTTTGTTCATAGGTTTTGACAGTGTGAGTACATTTTCTTTCCAGAGCAGACAGCCCCCAGCTGTAGCTTTCCACATTGTGAAGCTGACACCACACAAATCAAGATGTGCCTTAAACTTGTCCTTGAAGTGCTTCACTTCTGTACTGACCTCTCAGCTATTCATGACAATTTTATACCAAACAAAAAGAGGGAACTTGTAGCACCTTTTCAGTATATACAACCCATAAATAAACCAAAATAGATAAATCCACAAGAGTACCACTACAATAACATTTAATCACACCCTCAGAATTCAGCTTTTCAAATCTTTTTCCACAGGTATCTAAGGATATTAAGTATAAAAGTACCTGAGATCTTGATGCAATAACTTCGTATTTGCTAAAATTTTGCAATTTCATAGAGCAGCAGTAACTAAAGATGACTTTGTAGAAATTTATTTGTTTGAAGTTCATTGATTCTCGTTCTAGACACTTTTATTTCACCAGACAGTAGTTTTTAAATAGTTTTACTATTGATCATCTTCTGACACAGCAGGCTGCCAAGGAAAAAGTTAAACTAAATAGAACTAATGAGCAGTAAAACTCCCTAGCACAGGTCCAACAGTGACCAGTGTTTAAATGTTGTGGTGAAATGTTTAGAAATTGTCTGGATAATGAATCTGAATGGATCTGTCACACTAGATCAATAAAAAGATTTTAAAACAATGTTAAAATGCATGCCTACTACACAAATTAATTCAGGGCAGAAGAAAACAAACAATAAAATTTGTGCAATAAAATCTGTTATTTCAACTTGATATACTTCTCTTCACCAAGTGTGAATGTAATACCTTCCATCTTCTGACAAAATTAGCAATGTCCTGTATTAAATTAGCCTTTTAAGACCAATTGAAGGTATTGATGACTGTTTCCATACACTTTCAGTCTGTGTGAAACTTTTCAAAATGAAGGTTATTTCCCCTTTTTTGTACTTTTTTTCCACAGTTCTTCAACATGTCATGTGTTTGTCAAATGCTCTTTGGATCTTATAATTTCTCTCCTTTCCAGTGAAAATGTAATTAATTCCTGAAGGACACAATTAAGAGTTTGAGTGAAAATCATGTTGCAGGAGTGAGACAAGGAGGGGTGGTGCAATGCCCAGCTAGTGATTAACAATATTCCTGTTACATCTCTGAAACCACAAGCCATCCCAATCCCTGCAGAGAAGAATGAGTATTTTAAATTTTAGTATTCATTTATTACAATGTATGCAAGACAACACTTTTGCTGACTAGATGTGAACCAAGTGTTCTTGTGATGCCTCTGGGCTGTTCTGAGAGTGTTCTACTGCCTCATAGGTGCCTTGTGGCTTCTGTGAGTAAGATTGCCTTGGAATAACCAAGTTTGTATTGGAACACTCTTACCATTAGCACAGCTAGAACTTGGCTTCACTTTTTCACTTAGTGACATCCTCATCCTCTTTAGGTAAGCACCAGCATGTTTTCAATAGCATCATCTGCAGTTTGCCCCACTACTTAGGTAACTTCTTTTTTTTTGCTTTTTCATAGAGTAGGTCAATTCAAAGATATTTATTCACAAAGACTGAAAGGTTTCTGAAATCAGGTGAGAGTGGACCACATTTATTGAACTTGCCTTCTCCTCTTGCATAGTAATGAAATTTACAGAAATCTGTCAAGCAATACATTTTGTTAAATATAGCTAAATATTACTTGATATTACTAAATATTATTTTATAAATATTACACAGATATACATTTTGAGGCTTTAGAGCATCAAAATATTGGAAGAGACAGTAATCATCTCCTAAGAACAACCTAATTAGTAACAAGGAGCATGGTTAGAAATGTTTCTTAAAAAATTCTTTTGCCTGTAGATTTTGAGGAAAACAATGGTGTCAAAGAGAGCTTGAGTCTCTCAAGAGCCTGATAAGTGTCAAACAAGAATGTAAGATGGAAAGAAAAAAAAAAAAAAAGAAAAGGGACTTTTTGAAAGCTGAGGAAAAGCCTGAATAGACAAGTCTAATGAAAGGAGATAAAATCTTACAGACCAATGTAGAAATATTTGAGAACTAGATTCAAGATGAAATCCTCAGGCTACATGGGCTCCCATATGATCTGGGTAAGAAAGAGTTGGTTAATTTTCTTGAAAATTGGATTGCAAAAGCTTAACAGCTTGCAGTTGAAGATGACCCACTTTGCATTGAAAAGACATACGAAAACCCCTTTAAAATGAGAAAAGAAGGGGAAAAAAAAGAAAAATAAGAAATCCTGAGTAGGAGGCAGCGGTATGCTTGGCCTCTCAGATCAGAGATATAAGGGAAGGATCTTCCTCAAGGCAGCAGTAAGCTTAATGAATATACTTCATGTTTCTTTTTAATTCTTTTCCCTCTGTCTCATGTTCTATCACAGCAAAAAAGATTCAGATTAGCCCTGCCAAAGAAGAGAAGCGTGGTGACCATTTCCACTTCTGTTTCATAGTAAATAAGGTTTCACATTTCTTTTTCCAAGCAGGACTGGGAAGCACAGGACATGCACACCTGTGACAGAACATACATTCCTCTTGCAGCATTCTCTGTTGTTTCAAACGCATTCACAGTTCTACAACTTTGAAAAATTCCAAACAAAGAGACACAGTCTAATAGCTCATAGCATTAATTAGCTCAATTGATTAGAGCATGGTGCTTATAACACCGAGGTCTTGGGTATGGGCCATTCACTTAAGAGTTGGAAATCATGATCCCTTGGGGGTCCCTGTCACCTCAGAATGTTCTGTGATTCTGTAATGAGACTTCATATTTGAGTTTTGAGTCTTTTTTGGAAAAATATTGCTTTTACATACATTTACACTGACCAAAAAAAAAAAAAAAATCAGTCAGCTCCATGTTTTGATCTTTACCACTGAATATCAAATGGTATCAAATAAGCAACAAACACTTAATTTCAAAACTGGTCATGACCCCAAATGTACTGATTTTTACAAATTTTCAGCTGTTCTGCACATCTGAAGACCAGGTCTGAGATATGAAGTCACTCATATGAAAACTGAAATTAGTGAATTGCTGACCTCACTTTCACCATAGGATGCTGGTCAGCAGCTCACATTTTTCCCTCTCCTTATTTTTTTTTTCTCCATCAAAATTCCATGGCAGTCTTCTCAAATCACATAAACCTCCCAAACCCACAAACTTTCAACAGCTTTATCAAAGAAGTTCTATGTTCAACTTTCAACAAATACCATTAGGCACAACTTACTAGAGTAACAAAAACAAACCTTCGAGATAATGGCATGTTAAAGTGCCATACAGATCTAGTATTATTACCTGACTTTCTACTGCTATTAGGAAAGACCAAAAGATAGAACTGTACTTTCTGTAATATAACTGTAGAAATTTTACACTTCAAGGGTTTTTCTCATATTAGTTTTCTTACTTTTTTCCACTCATACAAATGAACAGAGGATCGTACAACATCTCATAGTTGACCAGCTGTCTCAAAACCTAAATTAAAACCATTCCAAATACTACTTGTTTTCAAGCTTTTCAAAACCAGTTTTTGTAGTTCTACCTATAGTATGTTGATCTTCTCTAGGCCCCACCCTCGATTCTTATTTGTAGATTGTTTTTTTCCCATGTACAAAGTTATTTTTCCTTCCTTCAAAGATGTATTGGTGTTGTCTATTTAAATCACTATTTATCCAATGTATTCAGCTTTAAGATATATAATTGACCCACAGTTTAAATAGTCAATGCCTAGATTTCTCTGAAGGTCCTGCATAAATATAAAGTCCAATTTACTACATTTAGATCTTTATTTAAATGAAACGTTGTTTCTCACTGTGACTGTAATGAAGGGAAAAAAAGAAGCTACTTCAGCTGAAATACATAATTAGAAAGCTACTTAAATGAATTTTGAAAAGATTCTCAGAGTTCTTTTGGGGGTTTTATTTGTTTCTTTTTTAAATGCTTTTAAAGATTTTTGAAATGGTTAGTTGGAGAACATTGGCCTGCATTCAAAAATATAAAGTGGAGTGTATAATCAAAGGAACATAGCATTTATGATAATTATTTGATTTTTTATGTTTTTTTTTTAGATTGCCAAATCAAGTGTGTTTTAAACTCGTCTCTTGTGTGTGTACATAATGAAAAAAAATTCTATTTCAGCACATAATTTTTCAGGTGATTTGCTTGCAGCAAAACAAAATGCTCAGCTAAACAGATGATAGAAAACCTAATGTGTTAGTTCCATTTTTAAAAAAAATTACTATTCTCATGGTTGGAAACTTGTGATTTCTTTCTTGGGGACTGAAAAAAAATAGCAGTGTCATCCTTCTTCATGTTGAGATAATACTGCTTCAGGAACCTCCTGTAATATTACTCAACTGTATGAACATCAGCATGAACATCCCAGGCTTTGACCTTTTTATTTGCTTCTCCTTCCAGACTGCCATTCCCACTCCACAACATGCAAGAATCCCAACTCTACCTAGAGTGTGTTACAAAGAATTCAACAACTTTTAAAACTGAGTAAAACATCCATTCACTTGTCACATGCCTCAGTTTCTGAAAGTGTCACATACCTTTGATATAAATTTTCATTCAAGTTCATTAAGAACTTGCAACTCCTCACATCTACTTTTCATGCCCCATTCTTTTCCAAATGTTCACCAATGTTACTTTCTGGATAAAGTTTGGGTCTGAACTACAGGATTACATATTTTTTGTCTCTACCTCAATTTCTGCTCAGATATAAATCTATTCTGCTGTGCTGACACCTTCACAATTCTTCCTGTGCTCCCCTAACAAAGTTGTTCTTCCCCCTGAGCCCCCTTCATAAAATGTACTTTTAGTTTCAGGCATTTAACGTGAGTTCCTTCAGTTCAGTTTAAGCCATCTCACTATCACTTCTAGATGTTTTTCTGTCCTTTCCACAGGAATACTGAAGTAGATCTGAGCTCATAGCTTCCAGAAGTCCTGTCTGTTGACGTACAAAGACTGCAATCACATGCTGAGGTTGCCTGGGAGGAGGGGAACAGCAGATTAAGGCAGCAGGCAGATGTCTGGTTTGTGCTGTTAGCCCCACGATCCCCTGGACGAGGGGCTGGGCTGCCTGGGGAGCAGCATGTGTAGGCAGTTTTATAACAAAGCAGACAGCTGTTCTCGTTGTTCCTTTGATATGTTATCAGCCAAGACACAGAGTGCTACTAGAGAGAAAACTGGAGGCAGTTTTATGGCTCCCTGTATGCCATTTCTTTCTGCCCATCTCCACATGATTCACCTCAGCAGCAGCATTCATCATCTCTCACCCCTGTGTTTATTGCTAGCTAACCCTGAAGCACCTCAGATATTCCTCAAATGATACAACACGTGCATCAAAAAACAAAAAAAAACCCACCAACAACCCAACACAAAGAACCACCACAGAATCTAAAAACCAACCAAGCCCCAAAGAAAATGAGGCCTGTAGTTCTAAGCACCCACCAGCAACACAACTAAGCAAAATAGTTGACACTCTGTGTAACACTTCTATGTACATCACCAAATTTCCTTTCAGTGACTACTGTATTTTAAACCATGATATTTGGACACAAAAAACAGGCAATAATGAAAACACATTAACATCTCAAATTACCTAAAAGTAAGTTTTTGAAAAATGTAAAAGGATATTTTTTTCATCAATTTCTGCTTAAACTAGTATTTATGAGCAACCCAGTCATCCACTGTCCTACATCACAAGGGAAAACCAGAAAATTTTGAAAACAGGAAGTACCACACCATCACAATGGGAAAAAAATTCCAGGGAATTTAAAACCTTCTTTTTTCATGAAAATAACATGACAAGAATACAGTTTCACAAGAAGAGTACCAAGCCTTCTAAGCACTGGAACGATAGGCAAAAGTTGAATCCAAAACAGTAAAATAAGACCATAAATATCAATTTATATCCTTCAAATCTTACCTTGTCTTCCTGATCTTGATTCTGAAGCTACGTCAGCTCCCTGTATTGGAAGACAAGGGAGAGCAACATTTAGCACACAAACTATTTCAATTGAAAAATAAGAGCTGTCAGCCTGAGTTTAATTTCAATTTAGCAGTTAAACATTTCAATTCTCTATCAGCAACACAACTAAAATTTAACTCTAAGGGGAAAAATATTTTTCTACCTATATAGCATAGGAAAAAAAGGTGCTAAACTCATTCTGGTGTCTTAAAACTTCTGTTGTTATAACAGTGTTGGATTTCATATATTTTCAAAATTTCAAAGTTGACTTTTCCCAAAGAGAAAAGGATAACACTTGTGCCTATTGACAACAAAGTAGCTGAGGTTTTTCTTCAAATAAGGCAATGGTGTTTGCAAGGACAATGCTGAAAAGGTCAAGACAAAAAAACTCAGCATAGTACTTCATATCTTGTACAATCATTTTTGTCCATACAACATGAAACAACGTTCTTATCATGACAAGAGGAATCAACCTTCAACAAATACCATCAGGCACAACTTACATCTACTCTATAAACTGAGGAAACCACACCACATTACAGGAAATCAAGTTAATTTATTAAGCATAATGAATAACTATCAGTAAACATGATTAGCTCTATCACACCTCAAAATATACCAATTTACAGATTTCTAGAAAGCTTTCTCCTTTGTCCATAAACCATTCCACTACTGCATCAACAGTAAACACAAACTACTTTTGCAATATCTATTCATGATAAATTAAAATTCATCTGAAAACATCTATCAATTCAGCAGATTATTCAAGTGAAAACATTAAAAAAAAAATATGAGTACGATAAGAAGTGAAATCCAGAGCTCAATAATTACAGATACAGCTCGCTTTATTTTGACCAATCAGCTTTTAATTGTTTAGCTTAGTAAGACAAAAGTCAATTAGTACTTCTTTAATAGACTAATCCTTTTGCTTTTAATTGTCATATCAATAATACTGGCATATCCCTAAAGAAAAGTCAATAGTTATTACATCAGCTAATTAAAATCTGAGTTAAAAGGTAACTCACTGAGTGTTCTATTCAGAAATCTTATGTTCTTAGACCTAAAGCATCCTATTATGGGAGGGAGGGAGGGGAGGCTCATTTTCTTCAGTGACAACCAAAAATGTGTGGCACTTCATACTATTAGCAGTGACTTTTTGATTGGCATAATGAGAAGAACAGTAAAACAGATGGGTCTCCTGTGAAGATGCACAAGATTCCCACTGGATAATATAAAATGCTGACAGATAACAACAGAATTTCACACTTGTTATTCACCTCAGATTAAAATTTAAACATTGTCTGAGCAAGCCAAGCATTTGAACAAAGTTTCTTAACATAGAATTATAAAATAAAATAACCTGCAACAGTAAATAACTCTTTGAGAATACAGGTCTGTTAAAGACTACAGGAAGAAAAAAATCCCTACTTATCATAATGAGTCCAGGAACACTACAAGATTGTTATATATTCTTCTGCTCTTCACAAATTTGAAAAGCTTTTGTAGGAGCATTGCTCTTAAGGCAGTCTGGGGAGTCATGTGTAACAGCACGACACATATTACTTGCTCAAATGAGTAGTCAAAGCAGACACCAAAAGATCAAATATTGTACCATGTCAGACTTTTCAGAATTATGCTATTGAACAAGTTGGTTTATGTATAAAAAAAAGCCCAAAATACAAGAGTATAGAGTTTGATAGCTGAGTGCTAGCCAAAATTGCTGCTATTTTTTTAATGTTTCTCTAGCAGATAAGTAAAAAAACCCAAAACAACAGAAATCAAAACACCTAAGCTATATGAAACCACAGGATTTATGGTTGAACTCAAAATTTATGCCAAAACTGAAAGACAAGAAAAGACAAAGCTGAAACCTTCTTTCTAAAGGGAGGGGAGACAAACTAATGAAAGAATGAGTATATGTAAATGATCCACAAAAATGAAAAAGCGGGGGAGGAAAAAGAGTAACAAACATTAGCAAGAGGAATAATGAGAATTTTAGAGATGGATGATCAATGATGCTTTTTGGAATGCAGTAATTTGTGGAGATTAAAAGATATTTTGAAGTGCCTGAGCTAAATAACCCTGTATTTCATGATGAATAACATCCTGTGTAACAGAAGAAAAGTTGACATCCTTCTCCAACTGCAACTGCCAGCCAAAAAAATCCCAATATTTTTCACAGGTCAATTTATATATATGTATTCTATAAATAATTGTATTGGGAAGTCATACTCACTGCACAGATTTGTTCACTGTGTTTCATAGCAAATACACCTCAAGCTGCAATTCTAGAATGATAATTTTTAAATAAACTTCTACCTAGAAGTTAAAACACAAAATTAACCTTGATGAATATTATAAAGCAACCTCCAAATACAGTTGGTACATAGGAAAAAACCCCACTATTAGCACACACCTTCAAACATACATTCTATATATGAAATAACTTTAGATACAGTTTAGCTCAGATACTAAGGATTAGACACAATTCTCTTCTATTTACAGAATATAACTTGGGTCTGATAAAACCAATTTGATAAAATTAAAGCAAACTCATTGAGGAGTTGAGATTAAGGGAGAGGCAGAAGAAAAACATGTCATAAATGCCAGATTCTTAATCCTCTGCAACACCACTAAGTGTTATATCTCTAAAGGAAAAAAAAATAAAGAGATTCAAAAACTAGCAAGTTCAAATTTTGGCAAAGAAGACTGCTATGAATAGAATCTCCACATTCTTGATCCTTCAGCTTCAGGGATATAAATCTCCAAAAATTTTTAGCGTTTTTTTTCTAAACAATGTTGATGATATTACAGTTTTTATGTTTAGATATACATGTATGTGTGTGCATTTACACACATGCATACACACACTAAAGTACTGGTAAGTCCTGGCTGGATGATTTACCATAACAATAACTGGAAAAAGAAGAAGCATTTGTGCTCTCTAGGAAAAAATAACTTCAATGATTCTCATGCAAAATCCACTATCTTTCTTCCTGCAAAGTATCACATTGTTTTTATGAGTAGAAGAGCTAAAAAGCCAGCCTAAAAAAATTACTTCATTGCAGCCCTGCAACAGATTGCTTACAGAAGGTGTGAAGTTACTATCATTAGAGATCTTTTAGTATAAGTTCTGCCAGTATCTATTTGTGCTTTGATTCCATCATGCATCAGGAGACAGACCAGTCAGTCTCCTGAGGTCCCTCCTTTTCTGCAGATCTACTTTTCCTCTTCATGCTATGGAATGCATAAGAGAAATCAGAGGAAGCACAATGGGATTTTTATTCATAGCAAATAATACTTATGAAAATAGAATGTAGGAGGCCTATCTATCACCTCTGTGATTTGACTACTAAACCACAATACTTCAAAGTACATAATCTCTTCCCTCATGACCTAGTAATGCATTCAGGAAAAACTGCAAGAGTCAGAGATTTATTCGACTTCCAAGACGTGTAGTTTGTTGTATGAACCAACTAAAGCACAATATATATTAGAATTAAACCCTGTCCACCTCTTCAGAAACTACTTCAGGAAATTCATATTAAATCTGTCTGCTGCAGTTAGTTTTTGTGACAGAACTATTACAGAGAAATAAAGTGTCACTGGTGAAAGGAATGTCAAGCTGCTTTGAATTGGCTAAACAGCATCTGATGTCCTCAAGGATTATAGTGCATTATGACCCTGCCCTGCCAATCTGTTTAGCTTCTGACGCTTCGCCATATGGGGTCAGAGCAGTGATTTCTCATATAATGCTAAATGACCTAGAAAAGCCTGTAGCATTTACATTGCAAACACTTATAAACATTGCAGAGACTTCAGCACAGATGAAAAAGATTCAACATATGTATTTTGATAGAGTCTCATTGCATCACTAAATTGGACTATCCTTATTCCTTAGTGGCCAGGATAACCAGATAAACACCCACCTATGTGTTTGTCACATATACATGGCACTTCTTCTAGCAGATTTCAGTTAGGAAATGCACACAGTGTTTCTGATATCACCTTGAGACTTGGACAGTGTCATTTTTCACTGATCATGGCATTTCATGGAAATTATCATGGCTTGGTAGGTTAGCAATGCTCCCGGGGAAAACAAAGATAAGGTGATAAAAATAAGCAACTACTGTTCAAGCTTAAGAAAAGCCTTCTGAACAAATAGTACTCTGAAATGGTCATCATAAATAAATAAAAATACTTTCTTGTGATGAGAAGTAGTTTAGCAAAGCAAACAAGAAGCTGCATATTCCAAAGGCAATAAATTCTTTTTTTTCCCCTTTAAAAGTTACAACATTAATTGTAATTGCTATTACAACATTACAACTTCTCTATTTCTGAAGACAGAAAAAAACTATGCTAAACCACATAAAAGGAAAAAAAAAATTCAAGTAGATGCAAAAAACCTGGAACAAAATAGGAGTAAAGATGATCTCAATAAAGATGTATCAATGCATTCTTTAAACTTTCAAAACTTACAGTTTTAATGGGTGTACCAGTCCAAAAATACACAGGCTGAAGAACCACACATAAACATGCATCAAAAAACACTTTGAAAGTTGAAAGGTTTTACCAGGATTTTATTTCCTTTTTTTCATAAGATAAATTAGTCTGTCTTCATCATTAACATTCATAAACATATCTGTTAAACCAACAGAGGCAATACAATCAAACATTCCATTCCTTAAAAACAAATGATGATGTTACTTCTACGAAACACTTCTATATCTCACATAAACTCTCTTCTGGAATATATGCATGTTTTAATCTCTAAGACTAACATTAACATGAGAGCTGTGGATAATGAGAAAGCAGAGAAGAGGAATGTGAGGAGAAAAGCAATGCAGGGGAAGTGGTAACAGATCAATAGGTTAACCATCTTCAGCAGTTATTTCCCACTGCAACATGCTAGAACATCTTAAATTAACAGAAATAGCTCAAAAGGATACAAAGGGGTATATCCTACACATCCAAGAAAGGAATTTTGATGTGTTTACAGGACTGTCAGAGGGAGCAATGTCAAAAAATAAAGTGGATATAATTTGATTTTATAGACAATTATGGGTGAATGTTGAGTGCTGTGTTCAGGAGCAGAGACCCAACCTCCATTACTGTTAATGGGAGCACTGACTCCAGCTAGAATTGTAATTGTGCTAGAACTGTAATTGCTTGGCCTCCACAAACCAAAGTGCTGCTCAAAGAAAAACATATTGAGGAATTCTCAGATGTGGAGGCAATAGAAAAACTACACCAGGTAAGACACTTCAGCAGGGAAAGAAACTCTTAACGTCTATTAGAATATTTCCTATTGCTAAGAAATAATTGCCTGCTTCTCTTTGTTCTCACACATTTTCCTTGCCCCTCTTACATAAAAAAATATAATAAAATTGCATTTATTTCCCAATTTACAAAGTTGCTCTACTGCACTTTCACTGAGCCTCACCATCAAACCATTATTTATCATCCATGACTTTCCTTCCCTACTTTTTTTTTTTTTTTGCTTAAGGGAATGGTTGATTAGAAAACAGGAATTCAATTTAATGGGAAACAAAGAGCTGGATAGCTTAGAAACTTTTTGCAAAACAGGCACCACTCTTACCTACTACACAGACAGACAGTAAATCTTGCAGATAAGGCTCTCACCTGTGATATGGCAGACTCATGTTGATATCACTGTTCTTCCCAATAATCACACAAAGAATGTAAGAACAGCCATATTGACCTATTTAGCTCACTCTCTCCTCACTGACAAAGTTATATATTACATGTTTTCACCTACAATACAACAAGCTGCAGCTCAGGAGCTTCTTAAATATGTCTGTATTTAGCAGATGGTAATGATTTATTTTTATTTTTCCTCTAAGAATTAGTCCAGTTTTCTGCAAACCTGTGCAAACTCTTCACATCTAGAGCATCCTGTGGCAAGGGGGTCCCAAAGCTTTTACTAAAAAAAACCCACCCAAGTGAGAGCCACTCTCCAGCTCATTATTTCCCAGGTAGGGCTAAATATCTGCTCAAACTGACCATTTAAGCTATCACGAGTGTGCCTGAAGACACAAGCTAAGAGCTCTCATTCTCTTCAGGAAGCATTCTACTTACTGTAGTTACAAACAATTGCCCTAAGGCCCAGCATGAGAGACTGGCTTTGGTCCACTGACTAAAGCACTTATCAAGGATCTGGAAGAACCTAATAACTGGAATTTTTCCAAGAGAAAATATATTTTACTGAACAATTCACATCAAGTTGCTGGAACAGAGCAATGACCTTGTCCTCATCTTGAAGGAAATTCCACCTTTAAAGTCTACCTCTGTTAGGAACATGTCTGTCCCCATGAATAAAAAGGCACTCCACAGAGGCCAGAAGTTGCAGAGCATTCTTATGTTTGAAAGGGTAAAAAAGACATTTCTTAATCCTTATATTCTCAAAACAGACTAACTACTGACTGAACTGAACCAGCTGGATGCTAGCTACAAGAATAGAAGATATCTGACAATGTTTATGGTACCAGCAATAAATGCAACCAAAAATGTAAAATCAACAATGTATTACTTGGTTGGTTGGCTCCTTTGAACCACAGGACAGGCTAATCACACAATGCCTGTAGGTCTTCAAAGGTTTGAATCAGTTGTTTGCTCAGCAGTTGACCCCTCTTTGATAAAAAAAGTTATCTAATACAACTCAGAGTTTACTGCTTAGGGATAAAATGAAAACTGACATCAGTTTTGTGCAGTCATGAGTTTTCAGGGCAGTATCAGCATTTGAGTAAGAGAGACCTACAGACTTCAAGGCCACTTGGCACGGAACAAATGAGAAAGGCATTCACAATACTGTAACAAAAACTCTTTGCCTCTATTGGTTTTTTTTATTCCAAATACAAGAGTGTTCAATATCTACCCATCACTGATTTAACAAGGATAAACAGGAAAATTTAAATTCTGGACTATTACATTATAGACCAAAAGGGAACAAGAGACAAGAATACTTTACTATCTTACTTGTTCTGTCAATGAGACAAGTGTTTCCCTATGAAAAAGTCTTCCTGTAGTAGAAGCAATGAGTTTGTGGGGGTGGAGGGGGAGAAATAAAACTTCATAAAGAGCCCCTTCTCCATTAACTAAAAAGAAAACATTTTTTAAAAATTGTGTAATGAGTTCTACTAGCCAGAGATGTTTACAAACAGTATCTTGCCTTCTTTACTTCACATAAAAACTCACAGAAGTTCAAAATACTCAGTTGCATTCCCAAGCATTCAACACACAAATTTCCATTTGAACATAAGCTCACGCCATGAAAAATGGTCAAAATTTTAAGTGCAGTCAGATCAGGTAACAAGAAAATAGCCATATGTGCACAATATCCATCTTTTTTCTTTATGTGTTACGCATTTGAAAATACAAATGCACATACAAACCCACAATTTTTACTAGTGTAATTTCTATACTCCCATTATTCCGTAAAAATACCAGCAAGCACAAACAGCATTTAAAATAGCAATACTCACTGAGAATATAGACAAACAAGTCAGCACCTATTAGAATGACAGGAGCTCAAATTGGTTGGAGCTTTGACAAAAATCCATCTAGACCTTTTCTCAAAAACAAGCACATCTAAAAAGATCAGAACAGCTTTTAAGCTAAAATGCCAGATTTTTTGAAAACACACAACAGAACAAATAATTTTTGGTGTGGGGAGAATTAAAAATGACTGAGAATCAGAAATGAGATTTGTAAACTATTGGCTTCCTATTGCGTCCTTGCAAGGTTTTCCCTTACTCCCAGGCTTACTGTGAATCAAGCTATTCTTCAGGGCTTCCAAAGCTGCAGAACTGTAACACACACTCTGTTATATCTCTAGGTAAAACATTTCATGTGCTTCCTCAGCAGTCTCAGCCCCTGCTGCACTGTGGGTTTCCTGCATGATCACTTATATCTTTTTCTTGCCTCAGATTGCACAACAGGAGTTTATTTCTTCTTGAATACATCCATGAGAAGGAGCAACCTGGTGCCGGGTGGCTCCATCTGACCCTACGGCAGGACAAGACAAACAAGGGCTTTCTCTCTGCCCAGCCACAGCCTTTTGGAGAACCCTATAACATGCAAAGTAATGAAAAGAGTCTCTGTAATAATTATACCACATATCACTTCTGATTGTAATTCTGTTGTCAAGTTGCTACAGCAAAATAGTATCATAGGGTTACAGTAAAAGCAAGAGTGTTCTAGAAACTGATGCATTAGTCAGAAGTTCTTGGTTCAGTGGGACAGAAGGCCAGGGCAAGTAGGTGCCAAAAGGTAAAACCTTAAGTTGAATAAAAAGACGACTATGTGGGTTTTCCATATTTTATGATCAATGAGACAGTTGTGCAGTTAAGCGAGATG
The DNA here is from genome assembly GCA_013397135.1 of Pachyramphus minor. Classification (NCBI taxonomy): domain Eukaryota; kingdom Metazoa; phylum Chordata; class Aves; order Passeriformes; family Tyrannidae; genus Pachyramphus; species Pachyramphus minor. Next base: position 1,275,245 of record VYXB01005127.1, on the reverse strand, counting down.
TTAATTTTGAGTTCCTCTCTATCCTTAGTAAGTTAATTTACAAGCTTTTTGATACAAGTTATCTTTAGAAACATAAATAAGCACAAAACAAAACTGAAAAAAACACCACCCAAGCAAAATCTTCCCTTCAGAATTCTAGAATTGTGGTACAATTCTTCCCCACTGTTGTTTACTTCACAAATAATTCTTCTGCAAAATACAGTTCACATGCACAGAAATAGGTGGTGTAAATTGTGGCTCCAATTTATCCAGTATATTGGTATTCCTTCCTCTTAAAAAGGATGCAGTCAAGGCCCATCTCATCTATTTATGCCACATTTGTTACTACAGGATAGATACTCACTGGGCATTCTTATATTTTTGCCTCTCACGGAGAGGCACTCCTGCAAAGAAAAGCTGTCTCAAGCCCAGGACAAGCCTTATTTTCCCAGGACTATCATGCATTCCAGGAAAATAATAGCTACATCCATTACAGAAAGAACAGCAAACAAACTACTGTGTAACAACAAACACAAGCAATAAACCTGACAGGATGCAAAACTTTTCCTTTAGTGAAAGAGAGCAGAATGTACTTCATCCTCTACTTACCCTTTACTGGTGACAACAGTAGACTAAAATATTACTAGTTGGAAACACAATTTGAGATCAGCTCGAGCAAGTCATCAAACTCCACCTGGCCCACTTAACATGCTTTTAAATTCTATCCATTTAAGATGTTCTCAAGGAGCACTAACTCATTGAACAGTTGTGCCTTATGAAATGGAGTCTCTTTTTCTTTCATAGGGCAATAGAGGTGAGATTTTTACAGGTTTTATTGAAATATAACATGAAGAATGTTCATACTGTGGCTCCTCTGTAAGGCAATGGAAGATATCTAGAAGGCTGTGAAATTTGCACTATTTTCCTCAGTATGTCATAACTATAAAGTCCATTGGTGATCTGATTATCAGTTCCAGCACTGCCATTCATGAGTGCCTTGATGCTGTGCTTTAACACCCAAGAAAAATACAAGAACATACTTTAATCCCTTTTCTGTTCTTCAAAAAGGCCTAAAAGACCTGTTCAATGAGAGAGATCTGAATTACCCTTTTTTCATCTCAGACTACTGTGTGTTCAGTTTCTCCATTTTCTCACCTGAAGGATTTTTTTATTCTATTTTGTTGGAAATAAGTCTCCATTTTCCTGGAATTTCCAGACACTAGGCAAATAGTAGTTCTACAGAAAACAAATGGAAGTCCCAGCCCAGCAGTCACAAAGACTAAAGGCAGGAACACCGCCTGCTATGTCCTGCATTTGATGTGCCTGCACTTCAGGGATTATTGCCCTCCCAGCTATTGTCCTGGGAGTCCAGATGAGGCTATACAAGCTCTGTCCTCACTGAAGAAGATAAATATGAACAAGAGCAAAAAGAATTGAACCAGAATCCCTCAAGTACTTCTGGGACTTCCTGGCCCAAGCATGAAATAACCTGACAAGTAACAGAGTTGTGCTCCTGATGTCGATATTAACCTCTCAAGATCAAAAGAAAGGGGGCATTTCAGTGCAAGATTCTGATGCAGATTTGAGCTTTTGAGAATACAATACATAAACAGGGTCTTATTATCAGAAATTAAACCAATTATAAGAGAATTATTAAGTACTTGGAGATCGACCTACTCTATATAGGTGCATCTTTTCAGAATGAGTATTGTCCTGCTCTGGTTACCAGGACAGGATGCCTTAAAGAAGTCCCTTAGATCACTCACTTGGTTACAGTCTCCATTCTCACCTGCACCATTGGCCTTTTATGTTATGAATGAACACTGAACACTAATGAACCTGGAATCCTAATTTGCAGATTCCAACTTAATAGTTTTTTTAAAAATATAAATAAAACTGGAAGCACTGTTTCTAAACCCATGAACCAATTTCTCCCATGTCAGCATGGGAGAATTCTCCCAGGAAGCTGACTTTCAATGTGATTTGATACGAAATTATGAAAAGACAAATATTTTTTCAATTAATCTGTGCAGTGAGGCTTGAGTATATCTGTAACCTAGAAGTCTGGCATATTTAAAGGTAAGCTCTTCAGATCGCTGAGGAGTTTTGTTGGTTGAGGTGTTGGGGGTTTTTTGTTTTCCTTTCATTTGGGGTTTGGTGGGGCCAGGTGCATGTTTGAAATGGGATCAATAGTTTGTACAAATTATTTTTCTAGCCTAGATAATTGAAGAAATCAATTCCTCTGTGGCAAATCTGTCAACTTCAGAATTATTATAATTTATCAGTAGAAGCATTTTAGAAAGTGGGTTTTGAATTTCAAATGTCTGATACGTGAGCATTTTTGCATCTACTTCTAAGACTTTAGAAGTGAGAAAATTTGGGAACATACAAGCAAAAAGCACTATCTACACTACAATAAAAAAAAAAAATCTGCTCATGGCTTTTATACTGGATCCCTGAGAAGAACAAAAGTAATCAGAGACATTCAATTTGTTCAGTGTCTATGAACTTTTTACTGAAATGCAACCCACTGTTGGTTTTCCAATATGAAAACTTTAGTAAATAGAAGTAAGGCAAATCTAATTGAGTTTCATCATGAAGACCATAATTCAAGTATGCCTTCCTGGGTCTTGACAGGGCACTGCTAACATTCCATTCAACACCTAAGACTTCAAGGAAAACACTAAAACTGATCTGTAAACTAAACGAGAGATGAGCAATAAGACCAACAAACCAACAAACAGACCATCTCACCAGAAGACCAAGGAAACAATCCACAGCTTTGGAAAAGAAATTCTACCAGTTTTAGTCCAGAAGTCATATTCCACTCTGATTTGTGATTGACATCAGGAAACTATTTGTCCAAATTAGAACAAGGATTCTTAAGAAAAAAAACAAAAACAAAAACTAAAAACAAACCAAAAAAACCCACCAAAACCCAATCCACTGATGGAAAACTAATTCAAAAGCTGCAATGATCCAACCAGACAACACAGATTCCTAAATTTTTCAGGTGTGTTATCACTTTTCTCTGATGCCAATGTCCCAAAAGTGCTCTGAAAATACATAGTAAACCTGACTTATGAAACTCAATAGATTCACACCTTATTAAAACCAATACTTTCTCTAAAAGAGAAAAAAACCCCCAAGAATCTAAGAATTTTCATTGGAATTAGTGGTTTCATTTTGCTAATCATCTTTGAATATCAGAAATGGCCCTCTAACACAAGTCAAGGCAGCACATAGGGTACTTTCTGATATAATTTAAACCTGCTAGAATTAACTGACCATTTTACAGCTGTGGAAAAACTGCACAGCAATGATGAAAATTCACCTGACATTGTTTCTATCAGGCAGAAAAATGCACTAAGTGAATTGCACATAATTGAGAAGACTTGATGTAAACTTGGAAGTTACACTTGCTTTGAAATAGGATTTAGTGTATTTTCTCACTTTCTATACGGATGGGCAGAAACAGTGAAGCATAGACCTTCCAGCAGCTTATTATTTTGCGCTATATAAAGTCAATCCAGCCAAAAAGTCCTTCAGAAAGCTAAGGACTGCCAAAATGGGAAGCTGGGAAACACCTCAGCACTTAACAGAGTTAAGAGTAAGATCATGTAAGAAATTCCAAATTAGCTGTAAATGAAGTTAAACTGCATCTAAATTACTCATAGAAGTTTGACATAAGATTTTTCCCTTTTCTAATAAGCACTTACCAATTAAAGTTTATTATTTTACTTCTTGTTATCAATCAATTGTCATAATTGTAAGTTCCAACAGAAATTTATCATTCAACATTATCTCAAAGCACTTCAGTGTGGGGACAAGCAATCTAGATTTGTCTGGCCTGTTTTTACAGCACAGGCCTGCTGAGCTCTGTCCTGGGCACAAAGAAGGCTTGTCTGGAAGCATCTGGAGAAACAGAACATTAATATTTACTGAGTGTAATTACCAGTTGTGCACAGTTAACAGAAACTCATTTTCCCTTGGCTTTCAAATTTGGTATCACATCACCAGCACAAAGTGTTGCTGGCTAATTATTCAAAAGAATGTGCCTTTCTGGAACAACAAAGAGTACAGTTTTATAACCAAATCTCTTTGACACAGGTACCATTATCCTATATGGGTTTGAATCTGCAGTGGGTTTGGACACCAACTTAAGAATGTGATAATAAACACACAACATCCTCTAGGTATGTTATCACAATTTCTGAAATCAGGTACTGGATATAACAAACAACATCTGTGACTTTTGAGACACATGGATTAAGTCTCGTCTTTCACCAAAAGTGAGGTTAAATTGTGTGTAAGTAGCAAACAGGGACTCTAAAGAGAGTAGCAGATACAGCAAGTTGTATGAGCAAGACTTTTCCAATATCATAGAATGACAGAATATTCTGAGTTCAAAGGGCCCTACAAGGATCATTGAAGTCCAACTCCTGGCCCTGCAAAAGACAGTCTCAAGAATCTTGCCACATGCCTGAGAGTGTTGTCCAAACACTTCTTGAACTCTGTCAGCCTTGGTGCTGTGACCACTGCCCTGGAGAGCCTGTTCAGTGCCCGACCACCCTCTGGATGAAGAACCTCTTTCTGACATCCAAACTAAGCCTCCCCTGACTCAGCCTTGTGCCATTCCCTTGGGTCCTGTCACTGGTCACCAGAGAGAACAGATCACTCCTGTCCCTCCACTTCCCCCTGTGAGGAAGTTGTAGACAGTAATGAGGTCTAAAAATGTGAGAGGTAGACAGAACATTCAGGAAAAAAAAAAAGTGCATTCCTTTGACTTTAAAAGAAAACAATCAGGAACAGTTTCATTGCCTGGGCATTGTAGAGATTCACTGCAATAGTACCAACCCTCCTCTTCATCCAGTCCCTATAAATACACACAAATTTAATGCCAGCAGAAGGAATCATTATTTCTTGCCTTTTGGTTTCACTCCAAGTTGCCTTTTTCTGTTCCTATTTGCTTACAGTAGGACTAGCAAGTAGTCCATCTACACAAATAGATACCACAAAGCATTTAACATAGCCAAAAATTCACCTAGAATCAATTAGCACACCTTCCACGGAAAAAAAAAAATCATTTTTCAAACAGTAACATTTTCGCAATGTTCAGATGATTTAGCTTATTTTGGTTTCAACCAGCAGATTAGTTAAGATTTTTCTCCAAATCCTTCTTTCACCCATCCCAGTTTCAATGAAATTAAAATCTGTAAGTATATTTTCTAGAAATATCTAGTGCAACTTAATAAAATAGGTGCAGATAATACTGGACTTCATTGGCAGGCCACCAGGAAGAAAAAACTTATAGCCAGAATGTTGTTATCTCAGCTACTGTGAATATAACTGGTCTCAAGTCAAATGACCTTCACATATGTCCTCTTCATCAATCTGAAACACTAGATTATTCTATGAAACAACATCTGTTTGATTTAGACCTGGCCTGGACCTCTGAGCTCAGGTTGACAGGGAAAAGCTATTCCCATCACCTCAAAACCATGCTCATTGCTCAGAACACTGTCAAGTCCTCCTGTCAGATCTAATCCTTCAGTGGATTTCAGAAATACAACAGTTTTAAAAACAGATCTCTTCTTTGGGAAGAGCTGCTCCATGTGCATGCTCTATATTGGAGACTGACCCACTGCCTCCTGCTTTTCCTCTGCTTCTGTGCCGCATGCTGTGCAAACATTTCCCTGAGCTTATTTTTCAAGTGGCATCTTAGAGTGGAGTGTATTCCCTTGAGTGTATTTTCTTTCTTTACCATCACTCCTTTCTATACAAACAACAGATTGCTCTGCTGCTGCCCTTTAAATTTAGAGAATAAAAATCCCACACCACAGATGCCTGGTGAAGTGAAGAGGGTTGTTCTTCCGCAAACTTACTGGGAAGTCAAAGAACTCCAGTCTTGCTCATTGTCCTTCTACAGAGGATACAGACCTGCAATTTTCCTCTTCTGATGATGGTTCTCAGTATAGGATTTATAGACCATGGTTAGAATGCAAGATCATCCTAAATACTCCTGAGCTAGTCTGTCAATTTTCCTGTGCTATTTTTATTAACAGTACAGAGTTAATGTTGTATAATTATCTGGAAAGATTGAGAATTACTGGGGTTGAGCTTCTTGTAGAATTGTAATAGTTGCTTACTGATCAAGAGAAAGAATGATTTCAGTTCATGCACCACAGATTGTGTTGTCTAGACTTAGTTTCATTATTCATTTTTTCACTGAAAAAATTAAATCTAATGTTTAAGAGAAGCAGAGGTATCTTCTAAGCATTATATAAAATTAAGAGTAAGGTTTCTTGCATCCCCCAAAAGAATATGAAGAGTGAAGTGCTTAGAGACTTAACAAAATTAAACTGTAAGAGGATTTCTAATAAGGTAACGGAGGCCATATACTGTGTCTAAAATTCTCTACCTTCTACTGCCAGTTCAAAATGTTAACAAAGAAGGGGGGGAAAAATCCCTATAAGCAGCATCTGATAGAGTTTGTTAACACAGGAAACTTCCAGCACTGTCAGAGCAAAGTATTAAAATGGTAAACTACTTCCACAGTGACATAAAACAAACTGGAAAAGAAATTACTTCATAAATGTCAGTATTGTCACTTAGACTGGTTCAAGATGTCTGTACACACACATAGTACCCTAAATAAGGATATCCTCATGGAACAGCTGAAGTACACCCATACAGAATGGAAGATGGAGCAACAAACCGGAAAAAAAAAAAGGCCCACACTTCCAGAATTTAGTTGGATACCTTCCCCCAGCCCATCTGGTGAACTCTGTATTTTACTCTTCAGTTTTTTGAAGAGTTATTTCAGGAACAATTTTTCTATCCTGAGTAAACCTCTCTCTCTTTCTCCCACAATCCTCCTCAATGAATTAAATAATAACAAAATAATTAAAATAACAATAAGAATAAATATTATCATAGTAGTATAATATGTAATATTGATATTTTCAAATATTTTGCATTATTTCTACAATTTCTGTTATAAATCAAGATTAAGTTATATCCTGGATTACAAATATTTTTGAATTTAAAGTTGCAAAATCAGTTTGTTCAATTGTTTCAATATTGCTTAGGGTCCTTTTTCTGTTTGTTTGGTTTTGTTTGTGGATTTACAACTATTCTAAAGACCAGTAATTTCCTAAAAGTTTTTGTAAAGCTAAGAATAAATACTTTCACCCTCCCCCAAATCTGTTGCACGAGAGAGCCATAAGGTTTTAAAGATGTAATAAAGCAACAAATAGAAAATACTCTGATGACTAGCAGCTGAAGAAAGGTGTAGCACAGAAATGAAATTGTCACTGTTAAAAATACTAACACATAGATCAGAGAAGTAGAATGTAGTTCAATTACACGGGCCAACAGTTACACATGCAGAGAGATCTGCAGGCTCATGGAAACATTAGGTGGGATTAAGCATCTTTGGTATAGTTCTGTAACATACAATAACGTGTTTCAACATATCAATGATCTGATTGAATTTTAAGGACTCATTTACTACCAAACAAATCTCCTCTCTTAACACCTCTATTAGCAGAAATCATGAAATCCAAATCCACAGTTTTCTTGCAAATTCTCTTCAGATTTAAAACAGTCTCCCAGGAATTCTGTTTGATGCTGTGTCTGTTGAGCAAATATTTCTAACTTCTTTTCAATAACCATTCTGAACAACTTCTGCAAACATACACACCCTCTACATAAAAGCTGTTTCTGATACATGACAGAAGAAAAGGATTTATACTGGCATACCTCCATTCACCTCAACCTTCCTTTGGGGTTCAAGAAAAAATCACGGTACCTGAGAAATATAGCCCCTCAGATTTCCATCACTTGACACAGGACTTCTACCACTTTTGCTCAGTAATCCATCCGAAAGCATTTTATACAAGCACTGCTCAGTTCAAAGAGGTCATATAAACAAAAAACCTTCAGACATAGGAGCATCTGTTATTAAAAATAAAACCCAAAGTTCTCAGAAAACTCTATTAGTATGTGTGATGGTTTGATCCTGGCTGGACACCAGGTGCCCACCAAAACCACTCGATCACTTCCCCCCTCAACTGGTTATGGGAGAGAAAATACAAGGAAAGCTCCTGAGTTGAGATAAGATCAAGGAGAGGTCGTTCACTGATTATACTCACAGGCAAAACAGACTCAACTTGCAGAAAATTAATTGAATTTATTACTAAAGTCAGAGCAGAAAAGCGAGAAATAATAAGAAAAAAAAATCTGAAAAACACCTTCCATCCACCCATCCCTCCTTCATAGGCTTAACTTTGTTCCCAGTTCCACAGGGAGACAGGGAATGGGTCAGTTCATCACATGATGTTTCTGCTGCTTCTTCCTCCCCAAGGAGAGAAGTCCTTCTCTTGCTCTAGCATGGGGTTCCTCCGATGGGAGACAGTTCTCCATAAACTCCTCTCACAAGGGTCCTTCCCACAGGGCTCAGCATTTCTTCATGCTTCCCCCCCCTTCTTAAATACATCACAGCCCAGAGGCACTGCCAGCATCGCTGATGGGCTCTGCCTTGGCCAGCAGCAGGTCCATGTTGGAGCCACTGGCATTGGCTCTATGGACATGGGGGAAGCTTCCAGCGGCTTCTCAAAGAAGCCACCCCTACAGCCCCCCTGCTACCAAAACCTTGCCACACAAATCCTATACAGTGTGCTACTTATTTTTTTCAAACATATACAGAGATACTTTTAGCGACGTTGTCCTCAGAGCCAAGGTAACCATGGTTTTGTTGGGTTTTTTTTTGTCTGAACCAGCCTCCCCACACTTGAATTCTCAGTCATCTTTCCCCCATCCAAGTCATCTTGCTCAAAGTTCACTCCTTCTAAATGCGTAGATTAAAATTCAGTACAACAAATCCAGGCCACGGGGAAGAAACACACAGGAAGTGATGGAATAGCCTGGAGAGCCAACTGCCTCTTTAAAATCTCAGAATTGACAAGAATTCTCTCAAGCTGCAGAATTTCTCACTGATGTCAGTTTGTCTGCCCCTCCAAAGACCACAGATTACATATTTTCAGGGTGAGATAAAAAGCAGGTATTTTCCTGCTTGTCAAGACACCTCCCAGACAATGCAGCTGTCCCTGTGCAGAAACACTAATGTCTTGAGAAGGAAGGATGACTCAGATCTGCAGATACCATTAACCAATATCCATCAAGCAAGAAAAACAAAACAAACAGACTTTTTTCAGACTTGAAAAAAGTGTTTTTTCCCCCTGGAATATTCTCCCTTCTCTTCTTTTAGTTTGTTTCTATCATAAGTTTTCTTTAGGAAGAAAATTATATATTTTCAAATATTCGGACATGCATAGTTTAATTGTAGAGAAAAATGCCAGATTGACTGTTCTGGAGGTGTAACATCTCCAGTCACAAAATACTACCAAAAAAAAATATCATAAGGGTGAATCTCCTGATTATCTTGCCAAAGAACATTAAACCTGCTTCAATGTAAAATCCTCAGGCTGTGAAAACAAGACATATTTCAATTGTTAATACTATTTAGTCATTAGTTTGTCTTCAAAGACACAAATGTTCAAACATTAATTTGTGCCAAACATAACAATTCTACTTTCTGACCTGAAACTCTAAGACCAAAGAAAATATCACTTGATACCATAAAACATGACTAGTTTTGGCCATCGTAGACACAAACATCCAGAGCTAAATATATTAGTATCTAATAATCCTATTTGAGTGCTCTTAATTTAATATGGCTTCATGTGATTTAAATCAGTTCTCAGAAAAATATTTGTGTACTCCCCTTCCTCCCCTTCACTATATTTTTACGCGTGATTTCAGGCTTATGGAGGAAGACAACTGAATAAACTTAACATACATGTTGCTGTGCCTGGCAGAACATAAAGCACCCCTTTCTTACAGTAATACTACATGTCTTGCCCAGATTTTTACCCCTAAAGTACCTCATAAACAGTTATAAAATAGTAGAGCAATACTGAAAGATTCAATTGTTTCCAGAAGTTTCAACTGTTTTACTGCCCATGTATTTCTGCTTTGGTTCCTCAAAAGTACTGCATAGGCTTCCAGAAACAGCTGTGAGTTTGACAGGAAGCNAAAGATTCAATTGTTTCCAGAAGTTTCAACTATTTTATTGCCTATGTATTTCTGCTTAGTACTGCATAGGCTGCCAGAAACAGCTGTGAATTTGACAGGAAGGAGACCCTCCAGAAAGATTGTTTCAAATCCCAAAAAGGAGGGAGTAAACAGTTTCATTTTGGAATTGCCTTCCTCTAGTTCCAAAAGTGGTCTCTTCCTGCTTTACGGAGAATTTTTCATAATGCCTTTCTTCTCTGGAAGTCAATGGCTTAGTCAATTTCCAATTTCAACGTCCTTAACAAGCACTGACTTTTTAAAAAAACAAAAGCTTATTTAAACCTCTGGCTATGATTTCTCAAACTACTAAAACTGTGGTCAGCAGCCCCCACCACAAAAATAGCTTTTCTACTTCTTTACCCTCAAACCACTTGGTGATCACAAGTCTGCCGACCCTGATATCTTCTTTTGCTGCTCTGTTCTCAGAGAAATGTTAGGTCAGGAAGTTAAAAAACACAAGAATTCTCTTTTTTCTCATCGGTCACTGTATACCTCTGGGATTTAAGGGACATTAGCTACGAGCCATACTTTCGCTATGGAGAAAGGGAGAAGGCAAACATCAGAGACAGATAAAGTGATAGAATAAAAGCCAGTAAAGTGCTTTGATGACAAAGGTTATGCAAGCATGAAGGAACACTCTTACCCTTCTCATCAGTAGGGACGAAGGGACTTTGAAGCACAATTTAAATGGTAAAAAAAAAAAAAGTCGTGAACTGACCAAAAGTTTTATTTTGGGCATTAAGTTCAACAGTGAGAGAATAAGCAATGCTACCATATATCACCCTGCACAATTCTGATGTGCATAAAAAAGAAGCTGATAAAACATCAGACCTTTTAAAACATACAATTTTCATGTCCCAGCCTCAGACAATGCTGACTGCACACCCTAGAACCTTTGTCTCCAGACAAGCTATGAATTGCGCAGCAGAGCCTCAGCAAGAACAAATGCAGCACTGAAAAGCAGACAATACACACCAAATTAGAAAAATCAAAGGAAAATAAAGGAATATTGTAAATATATAAAAAATTGATGCTAGGACTTCTTTTAAACACTTAAAATTAACAAGGCATTTTTTGTCCTGCTGTATTGCTGCAAAGACAAATGGAGAACATATTAAACAATGTAAAATAAATTAAAATTAGGTATCTTAATCTACATATTTTTTTTTCTAAGTATTCTATAGGAAAGCCCTGTTTCTTGTTAAAACCAAAATTATTCCGCTCTGTTTTATTTCGGAGATGACACTAGGCCACTGCTCACTATCTCACATGTCCTTCTGGGACAGAATGTTGTCTGCTTCTATATCACACACATTTTGCAGTGCAGATGAGATGCACATGACACCTCCTGCACCTCATTTGCTGCAAGAGCCGTTTTCCTTATCCAGAGCTCCACACATGAGATGCAGGCAGAAGGAAGCCCAGAGAAACCTTCTACTCCCCAGACACATCCTTACCCCCCTCTCTGCTGCATCCCCATATATAATCCTGTCTGCTGAGACCATACGGACGAGTGAAAGCCTCCAGAACGAACCCTAAAGCTGTCAGCAGGACTTGTTCCATCAGCCCCTACACCACCCCTTAAGCAGCAAGATTGTCAGAAACTGCTAATGAAATCCCTTTCCCCCATTTAATGAACACGGTAAAGAGTAGATGGAAAATATCATATGGAGGCCACTAAATCAAACACAATTTGCTTACTTAGCAACAGTAAGGCAATTAAAAGTTTGGAATACATATATATGTGTATAAATAAAAATAATGGGAGAAAAAAGGACCTTTAAATCACCCATAAAGTTCAATCTCTTCTCCTGCTTTCCACAACCTGATTTATAAACCTAATAGTTAAATCTCAAGTAACTAAACTTCCAAAAAAAGGAAACAGATCATAAACAAAGGAAAAAAAAAAAAAAGGCAAAGCAACCAAGCAGATGTTGTTAAAGGAACTTTGGTTTCCTATATTTTTTGTTTCCCTTAACTTCATGGTTGTGGTAGATTTTTCGGTCATAGCCAGGTCATGTTTCTGGAAATAATGGACTCTCCCAGCAAAAAAACCCTTGATTCTTAAAGCTACATAAAAATCAAATGCAGATTATACCAACTTCTCTTCCAAATTATCCGATGAAATAATTTTGATAGATTTTAATAAATTTTTAAGCAATGTTTACTTCTAAAATGTAGCAATGGCTCATGACATTTCTTTGATGTATACTGAATTTTATTTATTTTTATTGTACTATAGAATGCACCTGGTTCATATATTGACATCTTTTGATGTACTGAAGTTTTCATAGAATTTTTGTTATGCATCATATTTTAAAAAATGGATAAACAAACATATGGAGAATATTTATATACTGTATGCACCAGATCACAAGTAAATTCAGTCAGTTGTTCATGAATAATAGAGAACAGAATTCTGATTGAAAACAACTGCGTGCATCTAAAACTAGCATTACTTACACCAGTAACCTGGGTGTTCTGTACCAGCGAGAAACAGTCTGTATGTAAATTATCCTAGGTATACTGATTCCCTAAGAATCATGGAATGATTTGGGTTGAAAGGGACCTTAAAGCTCATCTAATTACAACCTCCTGCCATGTGCAGGCACACCTTCCACTAGACTAGGTTGACCAAGCCCCATCCAACCTGGCCTTGAACACTTCCAGGGATGTTGCATCCACAGCTTCTCTGTCCAACCTGTTCCAGTATCTCACCAATCTCACAGGGAAGAATTGCTTCCTAATCTGGAATCTAAACCTTCCCTCACTGAGTTTAAAGCCTGACTTCAAAGTGTTGTGTGCAAACAAGATACAATTTTCTCCCCTCCTTCTACTCCTCACAAGAAACGTAAAAAGGTTCACATCAACTGACAATTCCATTTCTCCTCTGAAAGAGACAAAGGGAAAAAAAAAAGAAGTGTCAGATACAGACCTCAGAGAACAGGAGTGACAGGTAACCAGGACTTCTTTCTTCCAGGTACATTCCAGGTCTATGTTTTCACATAGCTACATACACAGTGTACATACAGCCCACTTGTAGAGTAGTTAAATCTTGCCCAAAGTTCAGCACCACTTGAGAGGTGACCACTTCTTCACAGATCACTGGACCCAAGCCAGAAAAGCATCCACGTGAGCTTCTCATCTCACAAATGAAACATCTGTTGCAAAGCATTCTGCTGGCAAAGGTGATTAAAAAGAATTATGCCAGTGCCTGCTCAGCTGAGACACCAGGGAAATGAAACCTTGACAGATGCAATCCTCTCAGAAACAAAACAGAACTCCTGCACTGGGTTTGGTTGAAGCTGGAATGAATTACAGACAAGTGGCTGTATGAATGTGGGTGAGAAAGTGGGCTATGCCTGTCAAAAGTAGCCCAAGGACAGAGAGCATCCCTAAGATTCAAAGAGAAAAGGAAAGAGTGTAAACAGTGTCATGCAGCAAGAAACTCAGATTGGACAGAACAGAAATGATGGCAGATGTGTTCCCCCACTCATGGCACACATCTGGGTGGGTAATGGAGAGGAAGGGGGAATTTTAGCCTCCCAGAAGATCATGAACATGTATCCACTGGGAGAACACACAGACTTTGAAAGAGGAGAGTTTGTATAATGGTTAAAAGATCAACCTGGAACTTTTAACAGATTATTAAGCATAGGCACTTACACAAAAATCTATACAGCATATGTCATATTTGCATGTGTTAAAAGAATATAATCAAGTTCCACAGGTTTTTGTCATCACTGTTACGACCTGATCTTATTTTCAATTGTGTTACCAAAATCTGTTGCTTCTTCTCTCCCCTTTCTTGCTTAAATAATTAGTTCCCATGGCAACCAAAACACTTCTGGTATGGACACTTACTTCTAACAGACAATGTGAAATGTCTCCTCTTTCTGTACATAGATGGGGACAGTGGTGACCATGAAACAGGCTTCCTGCTATAAACACCTTCACAGTGTTTGTGATGACAAAGATCATTAACTTTGGATAACATTGCAAAACTGTGTGAATAATAGAATAACGAAAGAACTTATGATTATTTTTCTTATTTTAAGGGAAATGGGCTTAGATGATACACTGAGCAAGTATTTCATCTTCCTCAATTTACAGTTATTTTAACACTCATTGCTTTTCAAAAGTAAATCACAATCAAATCTACAAAGGAGGAATTGGGTAACTCTTGGACCTCAAATGACAACAGAGTATGTGGCTTTTTCACTTCAGGTACTTTGTAAAACCTGGATGGCTGGTGAAAAGAACTTTCCTATCATTACAGGAATCTCCTGTATCACCTCAGGAGAGTTAGATTTCAGCGAGTAATCAGAGCTCTTTCATCAACTCCTCTCACTTCAAGATATAAACGGCCCTCAGAAATACGGGGTGCAGAAGCACTCATGTCAACATTTACCCTCACAGGTATTCCTATGCAAATAAATGCATACTGCTGGATGTACGAGAGCTGGTCCCATGAGTGGGAATGTGCAAGCCTACCCCTTAATTAGAACATAGCTTCCTGTCATTTAAAAGCTATTTCATATGCAGATACAGTGAGAGACATCTAAATGAAATCATTTATTCCTGCGATTATTTCAACATGAAAAGGAATGTCAAAGTATGAAACTATGACTGAAAACTGACATGGCTTTAAGGTTGTAAATACTACCCTGCATTTTCAAATTCTAATTGCATAAGTATAGTACTTATTTTACCTTTTTTTTTTGGCAAGGAAAAAGTCATAACGATTTGGGAAGAGATGAAATAATATGGAAAAGAATAATAATAATGTTTTAGATTAATTTTACATAAGATCACTTTAAAATATTTTAAACCTCACAATATTGGGCAGTATTCTCATTCTTGCCATTTCTATCATCCAAATACTTTGTATTATATTAACTTGAATTATCAATTTATTTATAGTGCTTTTCCTGTAACCTATGTAAATGGATGAACTGGGAAGAGCAGAAAGAAAAAGGCAGTCAACAAGAAAGTTTTAAAAAAATCAAAAGTCCTGTTTGCTCAACATATTTCTTCAGAAGTTAAGAAAGTGAATTTCTCTAAAGGAGCTAGAGACCACAGAAATTATGTATAAAACCCACAGTGATACAAGAACAAGATAAATATGTGCAAAGATGGGACATCCCAGTTTTTTTCCTTTGGTTGGTTATTTTTGCTTTGTTTTGTTTTTATCATCGTTTTGGAAGAGCTTAGAGTCTCTCAAAAACACTTTTATGTTTCATTGATTAAAATGTAGAGAAGAACCGAATATATTTATTTTCAGATATTTTGGATTCTTGCTACAACAAGCTCCCCATGAATATGTTTCCTTAATTTCTATGTCTGTTCTATGCCATCATGTAAATCCCAAAATTTAGGCGCCCTCAGCTGCTGACACTCATGAGCTCGTTAATCAGGAGGATCATGGATGACACACACTTCCTAAACCCTCTTTTTTCCTATTGTCAATTGATAAAAGTCTGCTTTCCCTCCCACCATAGGCATTAACCATGTGCTACACAACCCATCCAAACACTCACACTTACCTCAACCTTGTTACAAGGGCCTCAGCCTTCCATGAAAGTCTGAGGGGACATCCACATCTACTTATCTCTGCCATTTCTTTTCCTTAAGGGAAAGTCATAAACCATGTAAAAAACTATAAAGACAGCTGAAGCAGTCCTGCCACTGCATTTGAAAGAGTTGCACATGGCAGCTGGCCAGAATGTGTCTGCCAGCACAAGAGTAAGACAGGAAAAGAGAAACATTAAAACATGGAATATCAACAGCTGGACTTCCCTTTAACCTGCAGGAAGAAACTCTCTAACTCAGACTGTCAACCAAGAGGAGTTGGAAAACGTGAATGCTTTTCTTTACATAGTTATTATCCAATTGTTAATTGTCAAAAATGTGTGACCTTATGCAAATTAAAAGACAACAGAAATTAAAACTAATTGTTTAACTAATCCATAATTAAACTTTCAAACCATGGTTGATTTTTGTGGCACTGTACATTACATTGGTTCTCACTCCTTCAGCAACCAACCAACAAATCAGAAAAGATTCAGTGTGTAAACTGGTACAATGGCAGAACTACACACATGGAATATGGCTGCAAAAATACAAGCACTTAAATAATAACAGCTCATTAAGCTTCTGTTCTTTAACACAATGTTCAGTTGAAGGCTGTGGTTTTGCGTGTGATCCTCACCCTGAAATGCGACCGCCACATTTCAGCAGAGTGATTATTTCAGCTGCTCTCTCAATCCTCTGGTTACATTCACAGTGTAACTGCATTCTAATCGTGACCAGGGTGAACCTGTTAATGGGATAATAGTATCACAAGTGGCTACCCATCCACGCCCTGATGCCTATCACTGACCTGCAACATAACAGAGTTAAGGTTTATCAAGAAACTACAAAAATATCTGTAACATTCACCAGAAACTATTTCTAGGTGTTGCTAGAAGGGCATTTTAAATTTTTTTTGCCCACTTTTTTAAGGAAAGACAGCTGCCACGATCCCACTATGAAGTGCAAATTGGCAGTTTAAGCCCCCATCAACTGCTGGATGTCAGTCATACTTGAGAACTTTTGAGCTGATTGACCAATTATAACCACTCTGACAAAAGCACAGCAACTTCACAGACCATTAAATTCCTGACTGGGCAAGGTGGGGTGGAAGGGACAGAGAATTAGCAGATTGATACAGATATAATACTAAAATTAGTGCTCTTTGCCACAATAAAGACTTCCGTGTCAGTTCAATAGTTCTCTCGTCAACCAATCAACGATTAATCAACTAGAATTAATTATAGTGTTCATTATCTATTTTTCAGCTAGAACATGGGAAAGGCTTGAGAAGGCTGTGGAAGAAGGGGCAGTTGGAGGTGGGAGGAAATGCATGAGCTTGTTAACACTTCAGGAGAGCTCAGAAAATATGGAATATGGTGCTGAAGTGGAAGAGACTAACATAAAAACCACAGGAAGCCCAAGTCCATTAGGCACAAATCAATTTTGTAATCATCTGCCCACCAAGCACTCCAAGATATTTAAGAGCTAGTTTCATCTCATAGAAGAAACCGTGTTAAAAAGCAGTATTTTCAAAATTAAGTTGGGGGATAAAAATATGCTGAAAAAAGATGCAAACATATAACGTCATCATTATCTGTCACATACTTATCTCATTGTTTCGGAATTTCATCACCTAGCACTTAATACCATGCTCTGCTACCCATCATCAGTTTCAGAGTGACATAGTTTAATGGGCAGCAGAGCAATTTTTCCCCTCAGGAATTACTGTAATAACGAGAGTAAATGTGAGGACTTATGAAATACACAGTTTTGTACAAAATGAGAGTATGTACAGGAAGGTGGACAGAAGGCAGGAGCAGAATCACCAGGCTCAGCAGTCAGAGTAGATGCTGGTATTTCAGAGTCTGAAAAGACACTCCACCTGCAAGGCTCAGTGCCTGATCATTATTTCTTCCCCTACCCCTTGTTTCTCATCAATCAATTTGTATTCCACTGAGGAAGGAAAGCCTGATGACAATGATAATATAAGTATTTGGGGAGACCCATCAAGAGCACTCCTGCTAATGGATTAGTACGTTGTTGATCAAGTGGTTAAATTATTTCAGAATGATGATTCCTTCCAAAAGAGCTGGACTCTGCCTTGGCCCACTGGGGGTGTCATTCACAGGACCCTGTGGATCCACACAGTGGTATTGAGGTTTTGTAGGGAATAGTCTCTGGAAGGTGAAATCCCAAGAAAGCACTGGCATGATAAATGATGTTAGGATGATCAGATAATATAGAAGGTGAGGAAGTGGAACAATTCATGGTATTGCTGATATTGTTGAGGAGAAGAAACACTGGCCTACAACCAGGTAGAGGAATAGTGTCTGTGTTTGCTTTCCCTCAGTTTTCACAAACAACTGTGCTGTTCCACCATATGAAGAACCCATCCAAAACTACTTTCCACCAAAAAAACCCAAACAACAACCCCCCCCCAAAAAACAAAACAACAAACAAAAAACCCACACCAAAAACAAAAAGCAAGAGAAAGAAAGCTATGAACAGACCTCCCACCATGTGCTTGGGTCTGATCTCCCTCTAAATCTCCGTGTGTGTGAGTTCCTTAATACACCTCCCTTAAAATTTCCTCTCTGAAAATCCTCTGATGTCCCACAACTTGTTTTGGAGCAACGATACACCCTACAATGACTTCATTTCCATGTTGGATTAAGCTAGTTTATAAGGAGCAGAGTGGGGCACATTTCCTTGGCAGGAATTTAGGTCAAGTGCAGTTCTACAAGAGTGTTCAAGTACTTGTATGTGAAATATTTTATGTGGATGAGGCATGTATTTTGACACAGGGAGTACCAGACACAGACAAATATCTATGATCTGCCATCTTAAGTGGAGGAATAATAATTCCATTTCCTTTTGCACTATAGTCTGTTTGACAGCTCAAGTCTAGAATCCACAACACTGACACTAAGCCAAACTGTCACTGACATTTCCATGTCTGAGAAATCCTGAATCTCACAGGTAAACTGTGAAAGCTGAGAAGCAGGGAGTGAAAGTGTGAGGCTCACAACTGAGACAGCAGACAAACTCTAAAAAGTCACTTTGTATGACCTCTGCTTTCTTATAACTGGGGGCAACATAAAGCTGGGAAAATAGGAAGGAACGAAAATCCACAGAACTTTTTGCAGACAGAAGAAACATATGCTCTACATAGTAAAAAAAAATTACTCATATGTGGTAGACTAGATGAGCCAGACATTATTTAAAGTGAAATATACCCTTTAAATAGGAATAAAGAATGCAAGAAATACGTTTATGTTGCCACTTTTATACTCTACTGAGCAGGCACAAAGGAACATATTACAAGTCTGAATTTGCTCAGCTGATTTTTCTTTGTATTGGGAGGAAAGGAGGGGGCTTTCTTAGGGTCAGAAGAAGAACTGAGACCTACTGACTTCTATAATTACAACTCATTGATTTAAGTGAGGCGTTTATATCCCAGCAGCACATTTATTGCCTTTAACGTTTACACAGTAAGATATACCTCATTTAGATGACACTCACACTCTCAATATTCTCCCTTTCTCAAAAGACAAAGGGAAAAAAACCCTCTTCCAGGTTAATGCACACACTAAGAAAATTTTAGCACTTCAAAGGAGGTAACAAATGTGGCTCAAGAACACCACCAGTCTAGAAGACAAATCACATGCCCTCTTAGAGCCTGAGTAAAGCTGAAGTTCCTCAGACAAAGGAGAAGAACAAAAGCACATCTTATCTGTAGTAGCTCTTTATCATTTCACTTATACAAAATCTTTCAGACACAAAACAGCTTCCTCTAAAAAGGAGAAGGGCTAAAGATATTTACGGGAAGCATTAAGGACCAGTGCTTCGGGAGATATATTTTGTCAAGTCAATTAATCCACTAAGAAAACAAAATTTTCAGAAAACCACTGCAAATCAGCGGCTGTTTGAAATGTTTGTTTTAAGCACACACTTGTGCATTATATAAAACCAGGAAATACGGCCAAAGGCAACAGTTAGCATTTCATAAAACACACCAGCATTTTTACTAGTATAGGACCTTTCTCCTAAGAATATCCAGAGAATACTCACAAAGGGAGGAAAAGTTTTATTATCCTCTTATTAAATATAGATAAGTTACTAATAAACCCATGAACAATCAAAGTCTTACAACAGGATCATGAAAGAATTAGAAACAGATTTCTACTTTGAATTTTTTAACTGCTACTCTTAAAATAAGTTGTTTTTTTCCTAAAAGCTTTGAATAAAATTGTGAAAGAATTATACCTGGTTTGAAAACACAAGGAGTATATCACTTCCTAAAACTGTATTTTCTAGATTTTAATTCATAATCTCTTTGACTTCAGAAGAATGAGAGGCATCAAGTGCAAATTAAGACGTGACATTTCATCTGAACACAAGAAAATGCCTGTCTGTCTTTCTTTCATAAAGGTTGTCAAACACTGGAACAGAAATGCCTTCAAAACCTGACTGGGCACAGCCACAGACAACATATTCTGTCTCAACCCTGCCTGAGCAGGGGGTGGACTTGATGATCTTAAGAGGTGTCTTCCAAACTTAGTGACTCTATGAACCTTGGGATGAAGCAGGCACCAGTCACCCATTTCTCATGTCTGATATTTTGGAGCATTGACCAATATATGCTATACATAAAACTGAATGCTATTACCTAAAAATTCTAAAGTGCCCTATTATTCCAGAGTGGAATTCACTTAAAACCAAAATACCATCCCCATCCCAAGCTGCAATCAATTCTTGGAAGAATTTAATATTCTTCCATAACATATGATTCTCACTCTTCTGAAATGCGCTCTGGGGATCCAAGATTTACCCCAAACCTGCAGGGAAATTTAGGGACAATTTTGCAAAGCACACAATTAACACTTGTATAATCTTGTCCAAATAATCTGCTACTTCCTACTGAAGATTTTGTATCCAGCGTTTGTACCCGAGTTGGCTTTCCACAGTACTGTCACCCAACCTTGAATTTTAAAGCCAGTTTATTCATGTAAGCCATCTTAAAATACACATTTCACAGGGGAGAGCTGTCAGGCATGGAGGAGCTGAGTAACAAGCTAAATCAGCAGTACAAATAGGAGCGCTAGAACTACCTGCTTCAACAGTTTAAATAATTGTGTGATGGATGAGGAATAGAAGAGGAACATTTTCCTTAAGAAGCCATGGAAGGCATGAGAATGACTGAAAACTGAAATTCTCTAGTGATCAGCAGAACTAGTGCAATTCCAGGATCCTCATTCTGCTACTCCTCTGTCCTTCAGCATAACCTAAACACCATTTGAAAAGCAGAAGAGAAAAATGTGTAGAAAAGTTCCAGGCTCATTAAATTCTTGGCCAGAATATACAGAAATACCTGAGTGTGAGTACTACCGGAGGAAGAACTTGAACTGGTGACCTCACATGGGCACTTGACCAATTCTCAGAGTTAGAATTTACAATGTGACCTAACCTGTTCTTTCAGCAGCAGCAACCAAGAACCTGAAGTTGAAAACAAACACATATATTGTTAAACATACAAGATAGACAATTCAATGTGTCTATGATCAAATTTATAAGATAAAAACACATAAATATGATGACAAGATCAGCGTCTAAGTGACTAAACTCAGTGTTTAATTTAAATTAACTTCTGGGAGGGCAGGTCACAACAAAGATTTGCAAAAGTTTGTTAATGTTTTCCAGAACTGAGTATTGTGTGAAGACACTGTGCTAGGCTGCCAAGCTGGAGAGCCAATTTGGATTATTAGGAGTTGATAAAGAGTGACATTTTGTGTTCAGGAAGCATCTGACAGGAGCTGCCATGCACCTTGTCACTCTGCAGAGACTACAACTGCTGATAATGCTGAAAAAACAGTATTCAAACTGTTCACAGACACACACATTAAAAAAGAAATCCACAGTAACGTCTTCAAATCAACAGAGTATTATAAGAAGAACTGCATATTAGTGACCTCAAATTTTTAAGATTTGTATATTTTATGCACTGAAGAAAAAGGTAAAATAGGAAGTGCTCACGTGCTATGCCTGCCTTCACTTTGCTTGGGAATACTATACTAATTTCTTTTCTAGCTCTCATGGTAACAAGCTCTGTATTTTGAAATGACATTTAGCACTGGACAGAAACACACACACTGAATACACACAATTATACAAGTGATATTTGCAACTATTTCTGTTTACAGCTGGCTATCCAGAAATGACTGGTCCAGTCCTCTGAAATGTGACACCATAGAAAAACCACACACAATAGCTCAGAAAGCACACAGTTTGTATTTCAGCCTCTTAATTTCATTGTAGCTCAGCATGATTGAAAATTTGTCATATTAAAACACAAAAATCTGATTCCAAGTAGTTTGTAAACCCAGGCAGATAACTGGGTAGTTCTGAGTTTCAATTTAGAGGATTCACCCAGCGCCTCATATGGATTTATTTTACCACAGGCTGCTCATGGATTATCCTGAGAACAAAAATGTGTTACTAAAAAAATAACTTAGAAGCTGTGATCCACCATTGGACTGTGGGGCCTGGATGCTTAAGAAAGACCAAGTCCATGTGAGTAGAGACTTAATATTTGCAATTTATCTCAACTTCCAATAGAAGATAGACTCAAGGAAAACTCAAGCCTTCTATAAGCAAGTAACAGTTTCTGTCCATCATGAACCTTGGCCAAGATCAGTCAAAATCCAGGTAGTCCATTTATCTGGAGTACAAAACATTTAGCTGATCAGGAGCATGCTGGATTCTCTCCTCTGAGACATATTTATGAATTTCCATCAGTACCGAGCAAACTTCTAAACTAAGAAGTAATCTTATTGCTGCCTTTCTAGCTCTTATTAGTCTGCTAGATTTATTTATACACAAAATCTTTCTTTATTTTTAATATACAGTTTAGTATATGCTGCTATGAGAAGCTTTTAAAGAATCCAGTGAATCTTTTGCAACAGACTATGCAACTTCGATTAGCTCAAATTAAAACATGATTGTTATAAGGACAAAATGGATTAATATGGTAAAGTTCTGTGTACTACATTAAGATAAAGAATATTTGGCAGATGGGTATTTATAGCAGAATTACGCAGACGTATAAATTTGTTGCACAATAAAATGTCTACACGTTCAGTACACTGCTGTTCTGTTCCATTTATGTAATGATTTGTAGTTTCTAAAAGTTGTTAAGCATTCTAAAAGCCAAAGTATGAATGGGATTACAATCTATCCTAAAATTTACTGCATTCAGTAAAGTAGCAGGGCACTCAAGCTTTGAAGTCATGAACTGCAAAGGCTGTTTATTCCGCACATAAAGTCTTTCAGGATATTGTACGGATGAAGATATAAGGCGGCTGTGGTAGAACAGACTGCTAAAGAGCTCAAATGTTAATTTATTAGCTCCCAAAGTTGTGTTCAGAGAGCATACAGAATGAAATAAAATGAGGATTGGTTAAAAGGAAAAAAAAAGTAAAAAGAGTACAAGAATCTGGCATAACTAGTTGGCTGTTCTGCAGTTTAGAGTTTGAGTAATCTACGGTTGTGAGTTATGTGAATGCAAGATGAACATGAACAAATGGATTCATAAAGTAGATTTTTTAATATATGTAATTAAGGTTATTTTATTTCTCTACACTTACAGACTCAAAAAGGGAACAAAAGCAAGTAGAAGAGTTCTAAGGAGAAGATATTTGAGCAAGAAAGGGAACTGCAAAAGCAGCTTTTTAAAAGATAATTTCCCCTTCATCAACCTGCCTAAATACCATGGATTTCTTCCCCAAGTTTAATGATGGTCAAGATGCCATATTCTTGCTTCCATCTACTGCTTCTTCCATATGTTCCTTGGATCATGAACAGAAGAAGAGAACAAATGTATTCACAATGGTGCATGGGCCCCAAATATCCTAGAATGTGGGTCTGGTAAACCAAACATCCATTTTCAAAATCAACTATGATAAGATTTATTCTACAAGGCAGCAGAGTTAAATTTGTCTACTGAGGTGGAAGCCTCCATTAAGCTTTGTATGCCTGACTGTTAACATTGTTTTAACACCTGAACAGCCGGAGGGCTTTTCTTGTTGGGTTTTGTTCTCATTTTGTACAGGTTACATAAAAGGTTTGGATACTACCTGCAAGGTAACACTGCAGAATAGCAACCTTATTGTCCTTTTGATTATGTAAAGCTTGGAGTAACTTGCATTACAGGTAGACACATTAAAAAGTTGGTTCTATCCTGTAGCAAAACTCCTATAGCAAATGACCTTACATAAGCTACCACTTCTGTGCGTGTGTGTTCTGGATTTGCAGACGGAAGGAAAGAGAGAAACTCCACTTATAAAGAAATCTGCATAAGTTATCAGCAAGCAGCTCTCATTTCTTAGTGTCCAAAAAACAAAAGCAGAGAGACAAGGGACTTGCCAAGAAAAACAGAACTCTAGATCTAGAGTGAGATAACTGAAAACTCCAGTCCTATATTTTAGCCAGAAGAACAATTTTTTCTCTCTGAAAATTAATGATTAGTTCTAAATGAAGCATAGTCTTCATAGGGTTATTTCCATACCCAGCAGCTATGAGCACTAATGAGACATCCAATTGATATTAAGAACTCTACTGGCTTCTGTAATATGGGCATCTCTGCGTCAGGAACTGAATTGACAGGCCAAATCACGTTATGTATTTCACTGAGGAAACCAGAAGAAATCTTTGTTCAGACAAATGTCTGGCTGGAATCCATGGTCTGGCTGATAAAAGTCCCCCAGACCTCTCAGAAACTAAATAATAAAATTTCAGTGCTTCGCAATACCAACACCTGAATCCTTTAAATAAAAGCTACTCTACAACAGGAATTGTATATTGGAGATGTTTTTGCAATTAAATTAAATGAGTTTAGGATGTATCTATTATGTGACTGAAACAACTAACCTGCATATTCAAAGACAGCAGCTGCATAACCAAGATCTTCAGTAATCCTCTGTCTCCAGTGATAGTACTTTTTTTTTTTTTTAATAAAGAGATCATATCTGTACCAGTAATTCTTGTGCAATTGATGCCTTCTGGGCCAAGAGAAGATTTTACAGAATGTGTTGCTGCTGTGCATATAGTAAAGAAAATGCAGGAACTGAAGACCAGAAACTTTCAAATTACAAGTATGAAGAGTATCCTGGGGTGTTGCATTAAGTGCACTGAGGTTCCTGTACTGGACGTGTCAGCTACAGGAATTTTTTGCAAGTATGCTGTATTGCAAATGTCAAGATTCACCATATCAAGGCCCTGACAATTTTCCTTTTCTTGCAGGAAACTAGGCCAAGTTACAGTATCAAGAAACAGTCTGTTCAGCCACAGAACACTCTGCATGGCACAGCACCAGCGGTAAAAAGACAGAAAATCTTTTTCCTGCTAGAGAGAGAATTTCTTTTTTTGCAGCAACAGAAGACCAACTCCCAATACTAAAAAGAAACCAACTTCAAGAAGGAGACTGCAAGAGAAGTGCCATCAAAAGCCAGTTTGATGGGAGAGGCTTCTGGTTCCTTACTAATACACAGCTACACTCCAGTCAAAAGCAACACAGATGCTTAGAGCAGTTACCCTCATGGAAATTTGTCTGAAAGCAATAATTATTTGCCAGCATACTGTTCCTTCTTAGAAGTACACAGAAGCCATGAAAATGTTTGTATGGATACAACATGAGAAGTTTTCAACAAGAAAAGCCAGTCTGTGACAAACACATGCCACGTGCAAAGATAAGGACTGTGACTCCTCTGGGCATCCTGTATAAATTATGAGCACGGTAACCAGTTACATGATTTCTAGAACAAACATTAATGAATTGCTATTGGAATATTGTTCATAATTGATGCATCAGATTTCTTCATCAAGACCTTTTAAACTGCCCTAAAAATAAAAACAAAGTCTATTATTTCTCTTTCAAAATTATATGAAGCTATTATTGTTTCTTAGGGGTAAGAAAATTTTAAAAAGATCCAGAATTTCAATATTTGCCAGCGACTGTATCTGCAGATCCAAATAAAAGTACTTTTCTAGCAAACTTTCTGGATACCCTGCAGAAAAACTCATGTGAATACTGCATGCTCAGTTGTCCACATCATTCTAAAGTACACACCACTTTTCACCATAACAACAAAAAAGAAATCCAGTGAGTATGGTTTCCTTAGCAACCAGTCAAATACCATCTACATTATTCATATTGACATTATTTACAGTACCTTATAACTAAGAGATACCAATTCACAAAGAGCATACACATTCCTGATTACACAACTTGTTAGCTTTGAAAATTCAGTGATGTTTTTAATATGTCCTAACATTTCCATTTAGCTCTTCTCTGCAAAAGCTATATCTTGCTGTTTTGTGCTAAACTTAATCTCCCTTTTGTTCTGAGTTCAGCTTCACAATGACTCTCAACTCAGTTCAAAGACATGTTTGACATGAATGAGTCTCCTTTCTCCATTATGAACATGCTCTACATACAGGTGTGTTGTCCTCATTCCACTGAGAGAACAGCTCATTTCATGCAGACATCTGTTTGTCAGATTTCTTTACAAACTAATCTTAGTAAGATGAAAATCCTTCTCAGGTATGTTCCCAAGGGATTTGTGGTATTACCTCTGCTGTGCCTTTGAAAATGCAGGCACCCAGTTCAGCGGGAGAGACATTTCACCGTGACACCAGGGACATTAAGAAGTGGTAATGACTTGCCACCATTTTAATTGAGGCCATCCAGAAGAGACTTACATTTCCCATTTTATGGGTTTAGACATCTATCACACAGTGGTCTCAATACTAAAAGTAGTGAATTTCATTCTCTGCACAAGTTATTTACAGTAGGGAAGAAGGCAACCACCTCAATTTCCACAAACATGCAAACAAAAATGTATAAAAAACAATAGTAAGGATGAAGTACCACTAACATATTACATATTGTTAATCAGTGTTAGCAGCTGTACATTTTGAGCTGTACATTTTGAGTTCAGAGAAAAAACATCCACTGAAATTTTACTTAAAAGACAAATGTAATTCCTTTCTCTTAACAACTTAAATGTTAGATCAAGTAATGTTTCTATCACTTCAACTGCTCCACTCCTGAGGTACCAGACCCGTGATTCACTGCATAGAGGTATTTCTGCTGGACTTCTCATAATTTCAGTAATGGACACATAGGAAAACATGTGAAAGAAGAACTGAATAAAACTTTTCTAATGTCCAAAACTGAAATATGTATTGATATCTGGATGGAAAGTTCAAGGGTTGAAATGAAGTTCTCAGTTTTCCAAACAGTTTTGACTATTGCTTCCAGTTCTCAATTACACATAATATTTGAATGAAATGTAAAAATACAACTTCAGCAACATGAGCTTACAGTGATTATATTCGTTATTACAAATTGCACACACATCAAAAATAAAGATCAGCACATTGATTCCATTAGTTATCAACAGAACCTTGCTAACATAAGGCTTATAAACACTGAACTTCAAAAGACTGGAAAAACATTATGTTAATCGTGTGTTCTTATTGAACAATTAAAGTCAGAATCAGGATGACACTCAGATCTAAACCCCAAACATAGGGAACAATTAACCAAAGTTTGAACTGATATACTGTGAGATTCTCTTAACAAGGGTCATTTCAGATGCATAAAAGGTTTTATAAATAGGATGTCAAACTGAGAAAATTTAAAAAATAGCATAGCTCTTCAAGCATCTTTTACATGAAAAGTGCTTTTTTCTTAATGATTAAAATTTAATTTATAACCAATACAAGATACTTGTGTGATTACATCTGCTCCTTAGCTTCTCCTCACTATTGATGTTAGAAATTGTTCTCCTTCATGCACTTTGAAAATATGAGTTTAAAGAGACAGGAGGAGACTGAAGTGTTCAACAGCAGATACGTAGGCGTTTGCTGAAACCGGGCCAAGACATAACCAGTTTTCTGATCAAAGAGGGTAAAAGCAAGTTTTGTGGGGGAAAGAGTTGTTTTTAATGAGGCTAACAAAAAAAATGACACTTACTAGGAAGAATCAATAGCTCTCAGGGGACTTATCAGACCCTGAACAACTGGAGTGAAAATCAGCTCCCCTTTTCTAGGGTTTTATTCCAATAGAAAGCGAAGAACATTCACTTTCACTGCTCTTCAGGTCAGCTCCAGGAAACCAAGTCATTTTATTCTCATAAAACAGCAAATGGGAAATCAACTATCCTCTACTTTCATGTACCACCTAGATGGACATTCCAACTACAACACTCTACACTAAACCTCAGCTTTTCTGGTAGAAAACTAGATCAAAAATACCCAGTGAGGCCTTGTCTCATCAGCAAAATGAGAGCACATTTCTTGTGAAAGGCATCATTAGGACTAACTTGTTCACCTCACTAGAGAAGAGCCCTGGATACAAGTCAAATTTCCTCATGCAGTCTCTCCCTAAAATGTACTATTTGCTCCTTTAACTATATTTAAGAGAGACAAAATAATCTTCACATTCAAACAAAGCTGAAAAAAGGGACAAAAGAGACAAGAAGGTTAAGTCCCATATTTTTAACAGCTGTATAAAATACTTATCTCAAAACAGGCAGAGTTCTTAGTGGTTTCAAGCAGTTATTTCCAAGTCAGTGGACCTTAAGTGGTTAAGCACTTCTTAAAAAACACAAACACCTTCCACCCCCACGAAAAAAAAAAAACACCCAGAAAACAATAAGGGAAAACATTCCCAAATGTTTCTGTGTCACTCTGTAACTAAATGGCATCATGAAGTAGAGTTGACTTAAAATTTTTCTAACAGCCCTAGATTACCCATATGCTTTTACACATAGTGTTTTTCTGCAACCTTATTTATTTCTCCAACAAAAATGCTGATTTCACACCTGACAGTGTTTTTATAGTCATTCAGTAAATGAAGAACTAAAAGGAGTCTGTTTAGTTCCTGGTCTCATTTGTTTTCCTTCCTGGTGCTTAAATGTCCTAACACATCCAGTTGTGGGGGGTTTGTATTCTAGTAGGGTTTTTTTGGGGGGAGAGAGGGGGGAGGAAGGGGGTGTATTTTATTTATTATTTTTTTAACACATTTGTTAAACACACCCCTCTCATCATCATATAAATCAGGGGATATCTCAGGATGCCTAAATTCCTACTAATCCTAATGCCATAAAACATGTTTCAAGGTGCACTTCAGTACAATTCTTCAGGAGGTGACAGGAAAAGCAAAGAGAGAGAGAGAAAAGGTGTGAACTTAATGTTTTTTACAGCTAATCCTAAATTAAATATAGATAGTGTTGGGAAATTGACTGAATGTCCTCCTCTCTCCTTTAAAAAAATCTAAATTCAAAACAAAAAAATAACCCATTGAACTTGAAAGGTTATACAGAGGAAATTCCAATATCCCTTTCACCTATGCAGAATGAACAAATAAAGCAGCTCAAATACTCTAACAGAAACTTATCCTCTCCATTTTTTAAAAATGCTATTTTTATTTATTTTCAGGGGCAAAAGATTGATTTATTTTTTCTAGGTAACCTCTACCTTGTAAAAGCTTAGCACAGATGGATTAGCAGCAGTGCAAATAGTTGGCTCTATCAAACAATCCCAATCTTGTGTTTCTACTTAGACTTTTCACCTAGACCAACCTTGTATGTACAGAAATTCACTTGCACTTGCACTACATGGATACACCAGTAGCTCTTTCAGCTTCTGTGTTTAGACTTGTCCTTCAAATATAAGTTAAAGGGGCAGATTTACAGTCTGAAAAACAAGGTGCTTCAACACTAGCAGCTTTGGTGGAACAGACCCAGAAGGCTTGCAATAATTCTGCACATGCTTTTATACAGTTATTGGATATCCTTCCTGGAAAGGAATGCTTGACAGGGGACATAGCATGTGTTTCCATTCCCTTCAGGAATTTGATATAAGGTTTGCTAAAAACCCTGGCAAAAACAATGTGAGTCTGTTTATCAACTGTGCAGTGTTCTCATTTTGAGCAAGCAGCTGGGTGATCCTTTACAGAGTCTGACCACTCTATGACACTCAGGAACCTTACAGTAGACAACAGTAACATTGCATATGAATCAGAAGGTACCAGAGTACAATAATACTGACATAAAGGTGCAGAATTCACCTATAATCGGAGAAAAAAATTACATATAAACAGAAATTCCACCTTTCCTATGCTTAGTTGCAACTCAGCCTTAACAATTAGTTACAAAATCACAGGTTACAGAAAAGACATGACCAGGTACCAACTTTCCAAGGCTAAGTATCCCAAACTACATAACAACGTGAAGAATTTATACTAAATGTAAATAAAACCTAATGCTTCACAGCTTAAATAATCTCTGGATACCAAATCTATACCAGAGAACGAGAGCACATGGTGTGTTATAACTCAGTGTATTGTCTTTCAGTTTGTATATATGTCAGGTATCAAAGTAACAGCAGATCACAGCACTGGCACATAACAATACTAAAATTCACACACACCACACTCCCTTACTGTAGGCTTCCAGGATTTTCACATCTCATGAAGCAGTGATTTACAGATGTGATTATAAACAATTATAAACAATTATTAACAAAACTACAGAGAAATTACCATGTCACCAAACAAAATTTGGAGTGCAGATACAATAGACAGGGACTAAGCCACATTCACAGGCTTGTCAAGGAGCATATTGTTGCCTGCCATGAGTGTATCAAGTGAATTTTACTTCTTGAAGCTATGCAAGCTCTATGGCTGTTGTACTGATCCTTCTCTGGTTCATTTACAAGCACAAACAACCTGAACCCACTACATGTTTGGTTTGCTTTATTTGTCTATATCAACACGTAATCAATATTGGACACTTAGAGGAGAAGAAACACATATAGGATACAGAATTCCTAGGATTCATCAACCTTCTTTCTCGAGGTCCAGCTGACTTACATAACTTTAGGGAAAGCAGATTGACAAAAGAGAACAAAATCCCAAAATAATCACCATGACATAGCCTTCTTTTTAAACACTGACTTCTAATAACTGTAAGCATTATGGCAAACATTAATCTTGGTCCCTGAAATCTATTTTTAGGAAACACGTTTATGTTCAGGCTGAAATTTTGTATAAACTTGAGCATGCTGCAATTTAATAAATTAATAAAAGCAAAACAACGGAGTCTCAGAAATATTGCATCAGCCTTTGTAATGATAGCAAAATGGTTGAAAGATTTTGCAAGCTGTATCTGATTCAGTTTGAATTTATTGGCAGAATCTTACAGGCAAGAGACTAAGCTACTTTAGAATATAGAATTAAATGGTTGGGTTTATTTAATATCCACATAATACTACTTTGAAAAGAAATCCTTTATTCTATTGCTGTTAGAACAAGGGAAATGCAGATTTTTCTCTACTGGCTGTCAAGGTTTTTTTCCTTATATACATGTGTTGTGTGAAATTCAGCAATTTCATTTCACAGGGTGTCTTTGGCATTAGCCACAGTGTACTGTAACTGGAACTACTGAAGTTCATCTGATTTCACACCTAACCCATGCAGCCTCACAAATTACATATTATTCCAATAAAAAGAATCATAGATTGCCGAAGTTTTTACTGGAAACAAAGCTCATATTCCTTTGAGTTTTCTGATCAAGGCAAGCTCTCCAATGAACCCAACACGTGCTTTGTAGTAAAACATGCACATAGAACCATGAGATTTTCATATTGTTTGATAGATGTCTGCATCAAGCTGTGGATTGGGTTTTTTCCTCAGAAAACACAAGGACATTTAAAAATCATATTTCATGCAAACTGTCTCAATATTGTGGAAAAGTAATTTGAGACTTCCAAATGTGGAACAATGTTTTCAACTATGTCCATATTTTGGGCCGTCTTTTCTTCAACCAAATATACAGAAACATATTTGGAGGAGACTGTATAAGAGTCTCCTCTCCACTAAAGAACAGCAGCTTTTAAAGCTTTTACAATTTCCCCCAGAGCACCATGTTACCCTGGATTTTATGATCCCAGCCTCATGCTCCTACCACACTGCTGCCTTAAATCCTAAACTATGCCCACGTGGTTTTGTTCACTTCGCAGCCTTCTCCAGTTCTAACAATACATTCATTGTCCCTACTTTGGAAATCCTTCTATTCTGTGTCTTGTCCAGAAATGCATATCCCAACAGTGGTTTAATCTGTGCAAGGTGCTGCAGAGGACACAGCAGGAGGAGCACAGAAGCTTAAAGATCTTCCCAACTAGAAGAAAACAAGCCATCCTTGCTCGCCTCTTTACGGTGCCTGAGTACAGGCCCTTATCTTCAAGCATGAGCTAAACAGAGAAATGGCCCTCAATTTATTCCCATTTATTTCAGGGTAAAATGCTCTGCATATTTTGGGGTTATAAAATCAGAATGCTCATTTGAAAAAAAAAAAACAGTTTATGTAAGAAAGCTGGAAAGCGGTAACTGCACACTGCTCATCTTTTGTTCATTACAAACAATTGTACAGTGTGTTTCTAGAAACACAGGAGAAGCAGCATAACAAATTCTATCATAGTAATTTCAGTTGCTGAAGGATCTTCAGAAACACACATACCAGTTGTAACTGGCAGGGATAAAAGATAAGAAGATTCAGACACATCAGAACATATTAATCTCAAGGAAAAGTGTCTCTAGGGTAACTCTGTCTGAAGGATATTCACTGCATATATCTTTAATTACAAGCCGACATACGTTTTATCCTTTAGCCACAATTTATATTCCTTTTATCACCTCTGTTGTGAAACAACAATGTGCTTTCCCACTTCCATGTAGAATCCACACCATTAGAAACAGAGCACTGTCATACCATTTCTCTGCAACTCCCTTTTCCCTTAACAGTCAATCAACACCAGCAAACACACAGAGAGATGCAGCAGGATGTATAGTTCAACTATTGCCATTTCAGATGTGAAAACACAGAATTTTCAGGCAGAAAGAATTATACATTGTTAGGCAGGGGGAATAAAAAAGAAAAGAGAGAGAGAGGGAGGGGTGTCTATTATCTTACATCTCCCTCCTTAAGATCCACGCCTTATTTTCCTCATTTGTTTCAGTCTTCATTTCCGGCTGCAAGGGAGAGCAGCTTCACTTTATGAGCCACTTGTGTTTAATACCAGCAAGGTCTTTATTTCACCACCTTTTTACTACCTACTACCAGCCACTATTTTCACTGGCAGCCTGTTCAGTGGCAAAGTGATAGGGACAAGAACAGCAGCATTTACATAACAGAACAGATCATTACATTCGTGCTGTATCCTAAAGCACAACAAACTCCCAGTATCCAGGAATTTTGGGTGAAGACAGAGGTGAACCAGCAGACACTCCCTCTTTTATAACAAAAAGTAATAGTATATCTTCTTCCTGAAAGTTGATTCATTATCTATATCAGTATTCTTTCTTATAAATCACAGAGATACACTTCACAGGAATAGAGAATAACATTCTGGATAAACATCCAATGTCACTTTGAGACTTGCAACCCTGCATTTCATGCAAATAAATTTTAGTTTCTCAATTCGGAATCAACTATGTAAACTGAAATGAAGCACATTGATGAATTTAATTGCAAGATAGCTTACAACCTGAAGTTATTAGAAACACACACGTTCATGCCCTGGGTGACATATTCACTGTTTTTATTATTATTGTATGATAAATTCTTTTTTTTTTTTTTTTTTTGTGGGAGGGTTTTTCTG
>VYXB01005127.1:995482-1241729 GCA_013397135.1 Pachyramphus minor | reverse complement strand
AAAAAAAAAGGTTTCCCAACAAAGGCTAGCTACTAGGAAAGATCCCTTGAACTGCATTTATTCCTATGGCAGATTTCCCTAGTTGGCCAATTAATTACAAAGTATGAGAGTCCTCTTAAAGTCACTTGAAAAAAATTAAAAAAACAACACATAACCGAAGAAGAGTTATGGTTCATTGTTCCTATCTTGAACTGTTTCTGCTTAATGTACACAAAACTACTAAAAATAGTTCTACTATTAGAGATATTTAATATTTCTAGTACAAGGTTCTAAGTCTTCAAAAGTAGCAAATAAGGCTACATTTCTACATGCTAATTTTCCCTCCTTCAACTAAAGCAGATCACATAATTAAAAGCAATGTCAGAAAAAGGTCACATACTATGCCTGCCCATAACTACACCAGCAGTATATTCTGCTCTATACATACTGTGCTCAGAGAAACCACAATTACCCAAGGAAGTTACAAACCAGCATGACAAATAAAGTGTCATTCTGAGGAACAGAGAGGGTTCGTTCAACAAAAAACGTGACTGTAGTGCAAACACAGAGCTTATATGGGAACAAAAGACAGCACATGACTCAACTTTTATCACTGAAGTCATGTATTCTGCAGTGTTAATTTTGGTATATTTGCAGCTCTTCCCACTGGCAGTTTTTGCACACAGATGCAGCAAAAATAATGGCAACAGATCAGTTTCAACAAGAACTTTCATAATTGACAAATTAGACTTGCACATTCAGAAAAGCAACATGGCACTCCAGATACCTGAGTTACAGGACTGAACAATAAATGAATCCTTTATTCTCTCCAGGTGTAGCAAAAGGTCTTCCTAGGAATGTGAAATTTTTTTTAATATTGAAGTGAAATTTGCAATAATTTCTTCAGGCACAAACATGCTGTAGATTCACTGGCTGTCTGACAATAAACTACAGCAATATAAGATATTACAAGTACAAGAAAGTTCCTCAGTTTATACAGAGCAGCAGTGGGATCTAAGTTCTTGACTTCTACCACTGACCACCTCCTTAAGAGCTGTAGGTACCAGGACTGTAGTCAGGAGCAAAGTATTAGAGAAAGTGCTCAACAATCCAATCATCATCAGAGGCTTGCATTTGGTTTAGATTAGCTGAAATTTTAATGCATATGGAAAACTAAAGTTTGGATCTGTAGAACTCTGATGAAAATTCTGGTAATTATATTTCAAGATCTGACCACCAAAGAGGCAACCGCAGACATGAACTCAGGCGTGATTTTGCTCTGCTGGTGAATATAATTTCCTTTCGTCCATGCATGCTCTTTGTAGAGCTTTCTAGCACTCTTCAAGGAAAGGAGACTACTTCTAAAAAGAGAAAATTAATGGAGGAAAAGTAAAATATTTGAATTTAAGGATGTGAAAAAGATACCATCAGATTAATAAAAAACAAACCCAGCAAACTGAGACAGAAAAATTCATTGGTGAAACCTGACTTTATAATTTCAACAACTGTTTTAAGATGGCACTGATGGCAGAGGGGAAGAAAAAGTAAATTGTGTAGAGTTTTTCTGGATGTGCATCTGTTATAATACTGCCTGGCCTGACAGGGCAAGAGGAGAAGATCTCTAGCAGGAATTCACAGTATATACACACAAAACAAAGACTGACTAAATGTTCAGTTCTAACCCACTGCTTCTCATTAAAGTGTCTTTAAAAAACAATACCCAGAGGTTAAAAAGCTATTTCCAGAAACTCGACAAGCTAAAACATGAGGAATGACCCAACCAAAGCCAAGAATAGGGAATTAATTGCCTTTTTGAATATGGGAGTGAATCAAGCTCACTGAAATAAGCAACTTTCTAAGCACGACTGCCCTTTTTCTTGTACTTTTTTTTTTTTTGTGACATCTTTGTGGTAAAATTCTTAAGTACTTTGTTTGCTTTCTGATACAAAAAGATGTGTCTGCATTTGTCTTACTTCCCTATCCTGTTTAATAAATCTATTCTGTCCTCGAATTTTTAGCACCATATTTTTTTCCTGCTCAGTGTAGAAGCTTCAGGGATGAATGGAAAAGAGAGTCAGTTTGTTATGCCTTTTTTTTTCATCAATGTTATTTCTTCAGTAAAAACAAAGAACTCAGGGAAATTATTAAAAAAAAAAAATCCCAGAAATAAGTTAGTTTAAATGAGGATGATATTCTGAATAAGCCTAAACTGACAGCTTAAAATTACAACAGTTATTCTGAGAAGATCATTTTTTCCAATGGACAACACAGGAGTTCAATGAAGAGCATGTTGCTGAAGACTGTTCCCTTGACAATGTACTCCAAAATTATATATCAGAGATAATACTGTTATTATGAAATTTTTTATCAAAAACTAAAAATCAATAATCTGTGATCACTCAAGCTTACTGCCATGTAAGTCATGCAGTATATCAGAGCAAAAAATCTATAGTAAACTTTTCAGTATTATGATTATTTTTGGAAGGAGAAAAGGATATAAATAATAACTGAAGCACAGTTTGCTAATAAAGTTATCAAAAAAAATTGTCCTCGGTGTCTGAAAAACTCTGCTGGCCTACAAATGCATAAAATAATGAGACAGACTAGGTCCTTCCTGGGTGCAATCAGTGCTGTGGGTCTTTTCCTCCCTAGAGGTTTCAAGAGGCTATCTCATATCAAACAGGATTAACTGTGATCTGAGTGGCACATGTTTGTGAACACCAGCAGCATTCAGATCTATTCAGATCTATTGCTTAGTGCAGAACTGCTCACTACAAACTGAACTCATTTCATTTTTGTAAGGGCTGCAACTGGATCTTGTCTCCCTGAGGGTACCATGCCTGTGTGCTACTGTGTCTGCTTTCCAATACTATGTCTGTATCTCTAAATTAATCCTCCCCTACTGCAGTTTTTTTTTGTTATTCACCTACCCAACATATCATAACAGCAGGATAATTTTCTCTATATGCAGAAACATTAAATATCCACAGTGTTCAGACGTGCACAGCCAGTAGCGCAGCAATGTAAAATTTTGAATACGGTGGGATATATTTCAAATTTCCTGATGCAGAAAGGATGAAGTCCCAGTTCCACAATTTGAAACATGGAGGACATGCATGCTTGGTAGAGATAGTCATATCGCTGCAAAGAAATGGTGCATTCCACCTGATAATCTAAATCTCTAATGATATTGGATGCCTTTTTATTCTCTACCAATGAACAGAGTCCTCCTTTGCATGTTTTTTCCTAAGAGGAATCATTAACTCCATCAATAGGTTTTTCTAGGAAAAGCTGAGTATAAAAGAGTGGAAAAGAAATCATTGAGCAGCTCTATTAATTTTGAAAATTCAAGTCTGTTCTCAGAACAATACACTACGTACAGAAAGTCTCATGACTGCCATAAATATTCATCTTACCATAACCATTAAATCATAATATAAGCTTTCACTGAAAGAAACAAAACCAAAACAGTTTCCAGACTGAATGTTGTTTGGAGTTCAATGCAAAGTAACAGAAGTTTAAAACCAATTACACTGTCACGACTAAGTGCAAAGTTTGCATTTTGGAATTACCTTGTT
The DNA here is from genome assembly GCA_013397135.1 of Pachyramphus minor. Lineage (NCBI taxonomy): Eukaryota > Metazoa > Chordata > Aves > Passeriformes > Tyrannidae > Pachyramphus > Pachyramphus minor. The sequence goes on along the minus strand of VYXB01005127.1, from coordinate 1,238,172 downwards.
CTTAGTATTTCATGCTGGGTCTTTTCTCACTTATTTAAATCTGTACTTCTCTGTTAAGGGTTCTGAGACCATCATGTCACTTGTTAAGAGAAAAGGACCAAAAGACTCAAAAATGTCTCTGCACAAGTGTTACACTCAGTCACTAAAGATGAGCTGCTTGATATAAGAAAGATTCTGAACTGTGTTAGAAGACCATGACAAGATCTATTCCACCCTATTCAGTGAAGTGGAAAAGCATCACTCATGCCCATTCTTAAGCAAAGGCATTAATGCTCAACACCTTACAAGGTACTCATGGGCACAAACCAGAAAATTTAGTGCATGGGAGTCTCAGGAAAGGAAGACTTCCAGGTAAAAAAAAAAAAAGCTGGCAGCCAAGAGCTGCTTTTTAAGCTTTAATGAGTATGTTAATGACCCAAACCAAAATGAAGAAACCCATAACCCCAGACACTCATTAATTCTGTACAAAATATATTGGCCAGAAATCATTAATGTTGCGAGAAGCTTCTGTAGCTGTAGCAGTTTTAATCAACTCTCAAATCTTCCATAATTATGCACTTATGGCACAGGTTATTTTATTTATTTGGATTTCAACTTCATAACAGAAATACCCATCTCAGACTCTGGGTTATTAATAGAACAAAAAAATATTACAGACCTGATATATTACTCCACTTACAAGGTAAGCATAAGTTCTCAAGGATATGAATTCTAGTTTTATGCATCTGTAATACACTGTTGTTCTGCTTTCACAGTACAGTCCCCTCAAGCACACTGACAAAGACCTGAACAAGCCCTAGAATTAGACTCTGGGTGTTAAACCTGTTCTACAATTTCCTGCATTTGCAGTGCTCATAAGGAGTTGTTAAGGTCTAAAAATAAAAGTGTAAGAAATCTTTGCCTATACATTTCAAATTTGGATTTGCTTCCTCTGAACATTCCAATTCACAACTGTTTACTTACTGTTTATTTGAAACAAGAATGCTTTTCTAGAGATTCACCTAACCCATTCCCTGTCCCTTCTTCACTACTGGCCACGTAGAGCCAATAAAGCTCTACTATAAGCTAAAGAAAGACTCTGGCCTGAATAGCACACTAACAGAGCTGTTATGCAAAAATCAAACCGTGAAGCAAAATCAATGCAACTTTTAGCTCTTGGTGCAAATTCAGAAGTCTAACCAAGGATAGATTTGGCTGGCAGGATTTTTCTGGCTCGCTTTCCTGATCTTAAAACAAGCTTCATAGAGATGTTACCTTAAAATAAAATAAAATAAAGTCTTTATAACTGTGAAGTAATCTGAATTTTCTCTGAAGTCACTGAGTCAACATGAGATCTTGAAAGATGGTAAGTTCTTTCTCACAATTTTGAACTCAGAACTCACTTAAGAAGGCACATTTTAAAAGTAAAATATTACTATTAACATGCAAATCCACAGCTACAGAATTCCCAGGAAAGTAATGAAAACTCCCCTCTAATCATGCACAGCAACCCCAATTCATGGTAAGTCAAGTGAATCTCATTATCTCATCTTTTGCCCACTACAGATGAGGTTCCACTTTGTAGCAGCCAACAGGAACCAGGGGCCCCTGCACAGGAGGGAAGACCTTTGACAAATGATGACTGACAGCTATAGTTCTTGTCCAAACAATGAACGAGCTATTTGGGGCTTCTTGGAAGAGAATGGCTTTTCTTAGAAGAGAATGGCTCTTTAAGTGAAAGGAGGATGGCCTCTTCTGTGAGACTTCTTTTTCTGTCTTTTTGTGGTTCATCTTATAGTTCCTTAGGTGACCAACTAGGATCAGGGATTTTTTTAAAAAAATTATTGAGCCTGACAAAAACTTCAGGAAGATGTAATCATGAAATTTAAATTCAGTTGATACAGTAAATACATGCTTTTGGGAAATACCCATCATTTTTGTCAGTTCTTTCCTCTAGGATAAATGTAAAATATTAGCTTTAGAAGAGACAGGAAAAAACCCCAAGACATAAACAGAGTTTTCTTGGATAGCATTTCCCTAAGGGAAAAGCCAAGGTCTTTCATAATTGCTGTAATTTTTTTTTATGTTGGGTAAGTGATAGAAACAGGACACAAAAATGTTGCATTTCAGTATAAAAAATTCTCAGTATGTGCCCTCCAGAAACATATCTCTGTTTCCATCAGTCAACCTTTTAAAAAGAGATAACTTATTTGTACCTTTAAAGGAGAATTTTCATCTAAAGAAATTAACAAAGCTGAAACAGCACCTTAGCTGCAAACACTGGCTTTATGTCACATCTTCACTCATACAGGGAAAGAAGCTGATCCCAAGGCACTGGTATAACTGGTGTGTTATATATCCCACTTTAGAAATCTGTGTTTGACTTCAGGTGTGAGAACCAGGCCTGGAGAAAACAGAATTATGGGCAGAGCATGAAGGAAGAAATCATCATTTAAGACAACATGGAGAATGTGTAGCAATAAAAACTAAAACATAACCCTTAAGAGTAATACCGAGTTTGGAAGATGTGACCAAGCTGACAAAATATTCATATTTTACAGCAAAGAAATTCACAATTGAGTCACAAGGATTGACTAGATCCAGGCACAGCCATTGTGCAGCTCATCACAAGCAGGGTTCATGAATAAGCTCAGCACATTAACTTCTCTTGTGTGGTTCTTTCTTCCCACAGACAACCTCTTTCCTCCCTTCTTTCCTACAGTTACAATCCTTCCTCTCCTCTCACCTCCAGAATACTGCTTTCCCATTAAAATACCTGGAGAACTTGCAACAAGCAAGGTGCAAGTTCTACAGAGCGAAATAAAGTTCCACAGAGTAAAATAAATAGTTTTCTCTTTATTTCACCCAATACACTGTTAGCCTCCACTGCCAAGGAAGGAACAACTTTATGCCCTTGCTGGGAAGCATCCACTGGGATCTCACTCTGTCTGGAAACCCCAAACTCCCAGGCATAAGCCTCTGACAATGACACAATCTCAGGCTTTATGGGGGCCACTCCATACAAATAAACTGAATACACTCAGCTCAGGTTAAAAATTTACACCAGAACTCATCTGTAAGTTAAATATTGTAATAGTAACTAGCTACCATCAGAAACAAAACCCAGCAGCTTTGAACTGTTTATTTAACATTGCCAACAGCACTGACATAGGACAGCAATTCAAACTCCAAGGTAGGAGTGTTTTCTCCATCTCAGCCATTTGTTTCCACTGGACAACCTGCCATACAGTATTTGTGGCTTGTTTCTTCTGCTACATTTCCTTTTCTTGACACATTGTCCCAGCACATACCAGGCTGTCAGCTCTGACATCCCAACTTTTTATAATAAGAGGAAGGGCAGTGAATGGGTTTTTTTGAAGACATGTGAGCTCAGGAATAACCAGCAAACCCTCTGTACCCTTACAACTTTTGAGAGTTGCTAACAAATCCAACACAGAAGCAGAGAACAACTTCTGTAGAATAGATGATGCTACTCTGTTTTTCAGGAGACAACCTCTTGACCCACTGAGGCTTATGTGTTCGAAGAAACCCAAAAACTGCAATAAAAAGTTTTAACTCCCCTCAAGAACATGGATGGTGTGCAAAGCAGGCTGCTGAACACCCAGGCTTGGTGCTTGGTCCATACCTTCCTAGAAATATAGAACTAAGGAAACATTAAAAAAAAATTTTAAAATGCCTACAAAACCACAACCAACCAAAAAACCCTCCACCACGTTTAAAGAATGCAGCATAAGGGACAAAGGAAGTGAACATGATTGAATCATCCAGGTGTTCTGTCAGTTTGCTACTGGTGAGTGAAAGGGTTTGGAAGAAGAAAAACAAAACCAAAACCAACCCACAGACTGCTGTGGGTGAAAAAAAAATTGAAGTACTTCAATTCCAGGATATTTTATGATTCTTGGACTGCAAATGTTGAAAAGAAACACTGCTAGGAATTGAATATTCAAAATTTCTGCATTACTTAGATGTAAAAATTGATTTGTCAGAATACCATTTTAAATGCGAGAATAAGTGGGGAAATCCTACCAGTTTTATTTCAGTGTGATAGTTGTGTATCTCCAGTGTTTTTCCTTTCTCTGCAAATATAAGCCTAACAATGCACAAAGCACCCAATTTCAGCACTTGTATTTCAACTCCCAGTTCAGACAGATGTTAAACTCAAGTCAGCACACATTATTCAGTGTTTGAAAGAGAATGTGCTGGTCAGCTGCCACTCAGCAGCACCTGGCAGCTACTGCCCAGGCAGGATTTGCTTCCTCTGACTCCTCAGCTAACCTTCCTGACTCTGAGAACGGAGCTGACTTCCTTCCTTTCGAGCTCACTGTTCTCAGCCTAGGTGACTTCAATTTCCACTTTAATGAACATCTTTCCAGTGCTTCTCGTTAACCTTCCTTTTCACTCTCGAGCTCTGGACTGTCTTTCACAGTCACTGGCTTGTTGATTCAGGGCCTGACCCAGTAAACTTGTATGCTGATGAATAACTTCACTCCTGGGAATAGCCAGGCTTGCTTTGGTACAATTTCTCCCAGAAGTTAAATTCCTACATGGATATAGTGAACAAGATAGGGACTTTTTGTTTGTTCTTTTTTTTTTTCTTTATGACCTTTCAAGTCTTGTTTCTGGCATCCTCAGTATTACTGATGTCCTCTATTATTTTATTTCTGGATTTCAGGCTTATTTGTCAGACCACAGTGAATAATTTATAAAGCATAACTGGAAAATACTTGAGGTACATGCATGCTATATTGCAGGCAAGTACCTAACTATGATTATACACATATCATAGATTCTCTGAAATTTTTTTGAATTCCATTTGATAAATTTCAATTATTTGAAAGAATAACGAATTCTTCCTCAAGTCCACAAAACATAATATACAGATTTCCAGTGGTTTTACACAAATAGGCCACAAAATAAGTCACGTGCTGCCTGACTTGTCCACTTTCCATTACTTTCCATTCAGTAAATACATGGTGGAATCACACATAACAACATTTACATTCACCCTCTATGAACATCCATTCTTGTTAAGCTCAGTGTTTCGACTCTGTAGAAACAAGCAGGAAAAAGGGAGTGAAACCAAGAAAATTTGTTTAGAAACCTGAATGTTAATCTGCAGACATGTTTTTGCTGTATTTAACCAGCTTTAGTTTTGTGTTACTCTCCTTACATTTCTGTCAGAAGCAATTTTATCCTATCTCCTTTGGATTAATATTTCCTAGTTTTGCAATTCTTTATGCTTTTCAACCTCTTTAATCACATTTCCTTAGTGTCCCTATATATTCATCCATGCACTTTCACTCATCTTACCCCCACCATGTGCAGTATATGTTCTTTCTGTTTTACTGCCTTCTTTTTTCATCTTTATGACCTACTGATTCTTATAATATTTAACAGATTTTTCATTCTTGATCCACTACACTTCCCCTTCCTAAGTTTCTTCCTCCCCACCCCAGGTATCCACACTTTTTTTAAAAAAAAAAGTCAGTGTCATAACTGCCAAAATGATCCTTTAACTCTTATTCTCATTTATTTTAATGACGTAATTAACCCTAAATTTAAAAAAACTCCAACCTCTAAATATGGAGTTTAGAGCAATCCATAAGTGTTCTCAAGTAACTACACTTTCTGCAGAAGTATTTATTGTCAACATGCAACATTTTTATAACACATAGTTTTATATGTACACACTGGAGAGACTGAAAACTTGAATGCTAGATTTTGATTCTAGGGAAAATAAGAAGATAGAAAGCTATCCATGTGGCAAGAATTGAATAGCAGTGCAAACACCTAGAAATTATGATGGTAAAACCAGCACTCTCTATTGGAAGCTGAACAGAGTGGATTATCTCCACTGTTTGACAAGGCAGCTGACAGTAATAACTCCACTAACATCCCAGAACATCCTTGATCTCATCACTTCACCTCTTTGATTTTGCAATGACTGTACCTTCAAAATTAAATATTGCTCTCATCACTGATGCTGTCTAATGTAAAGACAATGCACTGCATTCACGGAGAGCAGCAATCCTGTGCTGTTCCCCTGCCTCAGAAGGCTCTGGTTAGGGAGCTCTCAACAGAGAACAAATCAGAATCAAACAACAGAATATTCAGATACATCGCAACCAGTCAACTCAATCACATAAAGAGACACTCATGCATTATTCATTCCATGAAATCTGGGAGGTTTTCCAGAGAATGTGCCACAGACTAGAGATAGGGTTTATCAACTGTTTTAAATCAGCATGTTTTATCTAATACAATAACAATTTATTTACTGAGGATATTTATACCATTGGAGCTTTCCAGGCTTAATTGAATCTTTTCATCAAGATACTGTGCACAGGGAAAATCAGCTCACAGAGGAATTTGAAAAGAGACTATGGTGAATATCTACAAAATTATTTTGATTATAATGGAGTAAAGTTATGGATCTGTTAGCATTTCAATTACCAGATTCTTTTTCTTTGGAGCTATTCTACTGTGCCATCCTCATTTAAAAGATGTCAAAAATTGTTTTTCATATTAGAAAACAGTTTATGCAGACTTCAATAATCAATCACCAAAGCTACAGTTAGGCAAGTCAGTTTGTAAATATACCATGTACATTGACAAAAATCTTAACACAAAAAGCTCATGTAAAATGAAAAAGTTAACCACTAGTGTATTAAGAATGTTACAAATATACAAGTACAGACCAAGTACAATTCAGACTAGTATTTTCCCCCCTCAGTCTGTCATCAACTATTTGATTGAGATGAGTGCAACCACAGTAAGAACACAGGTCAGTGTTTATCTTTGCAGATCAGTAAGATCAAGTATTACTATGTCCAAAGTTTAAAAATCACGAGACGTGGGTCTAAAATTAAGAAATAATTCAAAAAATGAGATTAATGATAAATAGTCAAATGAGCTAATTCATCATTTTATGTTCAACCTTAACTCCATTTATTTGAGGAGCTGATATAAAACATAAGAACATTAACTCATGAGGGATGAGAGATCCCACACAATTCAAATGAGCAGAACTATGCTAGTCACAAAAGCTGGAGTCACCTGTATGCCAGTAGTAGCTGTGGTTGGATTAGTCAGAAGGTAGATCCTTGTGTCAGTTTGAAGCAAAGGAAATCAGGAGGAGATAATTAGCATTCCTTTTAATCGTAACAGAAGTTAATACAAGAGAGAAACACTCACAGACTACATTCTGTTCTGATTCAAAAGAAGAATTGCAGAATAAGGTCTTATGCACAAAAGCAAGGACATTTCCTAATTACATATCTTCAGATGGCTAAGTGCCTAATAGCAGTGTGAAGAATTCTGTTGTAGATGAAGTTTGGATAAACCGCAGTGAAGAGGAAAGACAATGCAAACTCCTCTAACATATTGTAGCTGTTTAATTGAATAAATGTAAGCAGGTGTTGCTGCAGCAGGTAAAGAACTTCTGCTAGTAAAGACACACTACATTTAACTATGAAAAGACTGTATATACAAAGTTCTTCTGTGTGAAACCCTAGCTAGAAGAATTAGCCTCACTGGTAAAATATTTCCCCCTCTCTCCTCATTCTTAAATCTTTATCAACATATTCTAGTTATTCTAAAGAGTAGTTACTAGCTACTCTAGTTACCCTAAAGAGTATTTTTATATGATATTTCCAACAGAATTACTTTAAATCCTTTTGACACAGAGTGCAATTCCTGCTAAGCACTGGATGGAGTTGAGCTGAATGATGAAGTAGCAGAGTGGCAGTGTTCAAAGGAAGTAAAAAGCAAAATTCTGCCATCACCTGTTGCCAGATCTCAGTTCTCCAAGGTCTTCGCTCTCTGAATGCAGTTAACTTCTCTGCATATGAGTTCTTCTCCACACATTTTTTTCCTACAGGTCTTCAACGAAACCAAAGCAAGATTTTGGGGTTTTTATTGGCTGCTTGGGGTTTTCTGGGGATGTGATTTTTGTTTGCTTGTCTTGTTTAAATTCAGAAGCCCTTTTCTCTTTTTAGGTAAAGGTTCTTAGGTTCAAAAAACCCCAAGCTGTTAATTTCTGAGGCCATTTTTTTCTAAGACATAGTTTTCATAGCTTCTGAATCCATTCCTGAACTGTCTGCAAGTAGCACCACATCCAGGCAATAACTGCATGTCCCAATAAGTCCCAAAGGATGTGTCTTTTAAGGCAAAATAACTTGGAGAAGGGACAGTATGCAAAGTGACAGCAGATTAAAGAAAGATGGAAATTAAAAGTTTAAAAAGCATGAGAAAGCAATTAACCAAGGAACAAAATGATGTTTCTAAGCATATAGAAGCTCATAGTCTATGACAGAATCAAAGTCTCCTGGGGAAAAAAAAAATAAAAAAATAGAAAGGCAGAGGGAAACTACCAAAAAATGAAAGTTTCTGTAAAGTGTGTAAGATAAGTTCTATTTCAGCTCTCAGTCCACAGTACAAGGACAGAGATAGAAACATTAAAACAAGAAATGCTAGAATCAAGTCGTGTAAAAATCATCAGCAAGGCTCCAGAGCCAGCCTGGACTCCATTAACAGTGGTTTGCCTGTTTCATCCAGGATACAAATACATTGTCAAGATACTAATAAAATATTCAAATGAACTCTGAGAACCAGAATTTAATAGCTTCCTGGTCTGAAATGGAAAACAGATCGATAGATTGATCTCAACCTTTATTTAGTTTTAAGTCTTTTTTACACGGAGGAAGGAAGTAGCAGTTTTTCTCTAGATTCTGAGAGACTTTTGCTCCTCTCCTCACACAGGTCTCCTCCTCTGAAAGAGTATGAAGATAACATCTGACTTCTAAGAAAAGTTTTTAACTAAGTCCATCACAAAAGTTTGCTAAGGAAAATAGATACAGATGAGAGGCAACACATCTCTGCTCACCGAAAGTGCAGAGAACAGATCACACAAAGAGCTTTTTAGGAAGTTATAAATGAAGTGACTAAAGGTTTAAGAAGCATAAATCTAAGAAGTCTGAATGGACCTACAGAAGACAGTTGATCATGTAACATGACAAGTTGATATGCAACTTTTACAATTGCAAGTAATGCAGAAATTTTACTTACTTATATATAATGCCAAATGCTCCACAAAATATAGCTCTAAAAAAGACCTAGATCTTAGTGTGAAAAGTCAGTGAGACCATTTATTCCTACAACACTCAATAAAAAACAAAGAGAATTACATATGAGATAAAAAAATCTAACCATGATATAAGTGCATAGTACAGCCTCCTCTGTAACAATCCACGTCTTTTCACCCCACTTTACAGTGAAAGCAGGATGAGTAGCTGCTAAATGGATATGAACTGCTCCAGAAACATAAAATATGAACATTTTTTTTTTCTCTGTAACTGTAGCCAACCTCTAGTTGGGTGAAAGACTATCATCACAGGATTGCATTATAACTTCATGCTGAAATGAAGCAATGTGTGGGTCACAAATTAAAGATCATGATTGTTGTCTGGGCTCAATGACAAACCAGTTACTTAACCTCTCCTTACCTCAGTTTCCTAACCTCTTTAAAAGGATGAGGCATTTTTTCTTCAAAAACCTCAGGCAAAAACCAAGCTGTTGTGATAGTTATTAAAAAATTAATAAGCATTTAATTAGGCTAATTCAAAAAGTTATTTCTAAATCCTTAATTCTGTGTAGATGAAAACATCAATTGTAACCAGACAACCATCTGAGTAGAAACCAATATAAATCATCAGAGATATTCCAGTAACAGAAAATGTAGCTACATGGTTAAGAACAATTTTAAATGCTTATAGCTTTCGTAATCACTTGCATTTTATTTTCAAACTTTTTTATTAGAACATCGACTAGTCATTATCCTAGCACAGCTAAAGTGGGACAGAATCAATGCCCTGCCGACTGTCTCCTCTGCTCTTTGTGATAAACACTGTCTCATAAGTTTGAAAAATCCATTTTGACACTGCTCTCCAATTAGACCTGTTAAATGCTTTTTGAATGACTAAATTTTGTTTGGTATTACACTTAGACACATTGCTAAGATAATATTTTAATTAGAAGAGCACTGCACAACATCTAGTCAATTTTTATCAAATTTCAAGCTAAACAAATTAAATCATCATTCTTTTCTTAAGATTCAGTAAAAGTTAGGATGTACTTGGTAACATTTTGAGGTCTGGTTTCTCCTTTTAACAGCAGCATCTGATGCAGATCCACACTTAGGAAATCATGTCAGTAACACCATGCTAGGACACAGCCCCTTTCACATTTGACACAAAGCACACCAAAATAAAACAAGCAAATCTCACTAAACTGAATGGCAGCCTCACTCAATCCTATCCGAAAAAGGCACTTTTCATAGAATGAGAAATGGTTTGGGTCAGAAAGGACCTTTAAAGATCATCTTTTTCTATCCCCTGCCATGGGCAGGAACAGACCAGGTTGCCCCAAGCCCTGCCCAACCTGGCTTTGAACACTTCTAGGGATGGGGCAGCCACAGCTTCTCTGGGCTGCCTGTGCCAGGACCTCACCATGTTAATTCTAAAAGATTTCATCCTCTTGTCCAATCGAAGTCCACCTTCTTTCAGTTTAAAACTGTGGCCCTTGCCCACTCACTACAGCCCTGGTAAAAACTCTTCCTTCATCTCTCTTATAAGCCCCTTTACACAGTAAAGGGCTGCACTGAGGTCCCCCCAGAGCCTTCTCTTCTCCAGTTTGAACAGAAAAGTTTTTCTCACGTTCATTTTGGAAGTACCCACAATGCTCTGAGCAGTGGAGCCTCCACACAAACTACAGACAGAGACCACTCAGCCACATGTTCTCACGTTGCAAACCCTTTCAAAGTCACTCTCATTCTAGACCTGACTAGTAAATTCCAACAGTGCTGCAACTGTATCCAAATCAAAACAAAGTCTACCACAGATCAGTTAAATGACAGATTCTGAAATATTTTATACTCGTTATAGACCATCTTCCACTTGAAATTATAATATCTGTTTTTTGTTTCTGCGCCAGTGAACTTGGGAAACATTCATTTATGGTTTTTTTTCAAGCTGACCTCTGTCCTTCCTTCTCTTACCCTTGCACCCTACCTTCATGTTGTATTATCTGTCTGCACTAAGCTTGTAATACTTTTCATTTGCAAATTCACTTAATCACCAATGTAACTTACTTGTCTCTAAGTTATACATACTTCAGTTTAATGAAACTGTATTTTCACATCTTAAGGTCTTGGTCACCAGTTGAAATTAATATTAAAAATTGGAAGTAAAGATATCAAAATCTAGATAATGGGCCCATCAAAAAGAAACAGGAATAAACCAACTAAATCAAGTATTCTCAAAATCCTCTGTTCTCTGAGGGTTATTAAGAGATAATATTAAAAAAGAGAAATTGAAATTATTGTTTTATTAACAAAACCAAACTTCTGTGAAAGAGGTTATTAGATGCAGATGAGCAGTCCACCAGGATGGTTCACATCTTTACAGTATACTCAGTGTTTTAAACTTAAAGTAGTTCCACACCACCTAAATCACTATTTCACTCACTCCCATTACACCAGTTTACACTGAACACATCCTACATTTCACACCTAATGTTGTTTCTGCTAACAATATTCCTGAATCACTGCCTAAGGTACAATTTACAGCATTTAAGGATCCAAGAAATATTGTTTTGATAACCCATTATAGCTAAATGCTCAAAATCTTCTGACCCAGTAGAGGGTTGTACTCATTTAAAGGAAGTACTCAGTGTCTTAAGGAAAAAAATCAAATAAAGTAACATTTTAAACCATGGAGTACAACAGAGAAGAGAAAATGTATCATTAGGGTACCAGGCAGCTTTACATGCAGGCTTAGACTCAGCATGGAGTGATATTCTCCTCTTTTAAATGAAATGATTAATAAAGTTACACCAAAGATTTAATTGGAAAGGACAGAAAACCTGAAATCTCTGCCCTTTATATCAGCCACTGAAGATTGAACTACATTAAATCAAACCACAGATATTCTTTGATAGATATGCAAGACAAAATACCATGCAGATTTAGTATTCAGAAATCGGTCCTGAAATAGTTTTTCATAGAAAATAATGGCTATTTTTGCTATTAAAAAATTGCTTTGTGCGGCTCATATTTACTTTTACTCTTTCATATGACTTGAACACAGTAAAAAAGCCACATAAAAATTTTTGCAGCTACTGATGACTGAGATTCTCTGCAATCCTTTAAAAAGTAAAAATAAAAAAGGACAAAAATTTCCTGGCAAAACGCAGAGACATTATTCAGTTATTATTCAACCAAATTCAACCAAAAGGAGCAACAGTAGAAACTCTTAGACCACAGGAGCTTGCATTTGCAGTCAAAACAATACTAGTACACAGGAATAAAACAGAATTCTTGGTATGAAATCAAAGAAATAAATCAGAGTAACATTTCTTAAACAATTAACAGTGACAACGTTCAGGTTTAAAGTTAAGAGGTATTAGATAGCAGCTATCAGAAACATTTTAGTTTATCATGGGAGAGTGGGAAGAAGCTCTAATTACTGCACACAAATGTTTGCATTAGTGTGAAAACTGTTAACTACCTTTAATTGCTAGCAGGAATTCATGTGCTTCAGGGTAAAATAAGTATAAACACCTGTAGCCAATAAATAATTTAGTTGTCATTCACCCTGGAGAAGTTGAGCTGCTGCTGACTCAGCATGAGAAAAAAAATGAAAGTGCCCTTCCAAAAAAGCTCCAGAAAGCACTTTTTTAGAGACTACATATGACAAAGTGCAATAACTCCATGGGACAGATTACTTCTTGTGTTTTTTCGCATTTTGAAGAATCGGTAACATCTAATAGGAAGAAGAAAATTCCCAAGCCCAGCGTGATGTTATTTCAATAGATAAGCCTCTAAATTAAGTTGTAATGGAAGTGCTCCTGGCACAAGAAACAAGCCACATTGTGACACTTAAACTTCCAAGACCTGTTTGCTAAACTCTTCCCCCCCAAAACTGCATCAAACCACGGTAGGTAATTTTTTATTTTCTGAATCTATTTAGGAATTTGCATCCATGTCTGTGCCAACAGAAGTCCTAGAGAAAATATATGAGTACACAAAAAAAAGATACTATTATTCTAGAACTTTAGGTTGCCTTAATTTTTTGAAGAACACATATAACTGTGAGATCCTTTGTTGTTAAAGAAACAACACCCTGAAGGAAGTTGTTTGTCTTTCTTTCAGGAACAAATTAGGTCAAACCAATGAAGTAGACAGTGAAGCAGCCTGAGTTGGATCTTTAATTAGCAAATAGTTTATAGAATTAGCTCTGGTTTTTGTTTTTTTCTGTTTCCCAGTTCTTTGGTTTATGGAAATCTGTGTTCACATGTGAATTAGATTACCAGGGAACCATTTGTGCACCAGTGCTCACACTGATTGCCTATGACACCCATATGATGGTAATAGGACCAATCTTGGGAGAGTCTAAATGCACCACAACTATTTCCAGTTTAGTGATCATTTGTAGCGAAAGCAAGTAAATTTAACATTCAGGTCTACTCCCCCTCTTTTACCATGGTCACTTGAATAAGGAGTAGCCAATTCACTGTACAAAATGGATAGTGAGCACATGAAAATCAGCTCAGTACTGTCAGCCCCATCAACCGGACAGTGCTCATGTCTTGCCTCGTGTTGAGATGAAACATTTTGAGTCCTTTTTTACAGAAACGAATTTCCAAGCACTTTTCACTCAGTCCATTTTTTAATACCGACTGTAAATTTGGTTTGGTGCCCTTAATTTGCTACATTTTGTATTCTTTAGAAGCATTCTGCATTGCAGAATTTACTGCTCACTTGAAGACCTTCAATTTCTGCTACTCAGATGAGCTCTGGCTGTACTGCTGATTAAACATATTGCTAATGTTTCAGCTGGCATATTTTCCTGGGCTATGAAGGTGTGTACGCGTGCGTCTCGGTGGTGATGATTTGTGAATACTTATGAACTGATCCACATGCACAGGATCAGAAAAACTGTTAAAATGTAAATTATGATGCATCAGTAACAATAGCTTGACAATATTATGACACTAAAAAGAGGCAAAAGTATGCAGGACAAGAACATTCACCTCTGAAATGAAAAATTTTGAAAATGACAAAATCATATGCAGCAACAAAGGCTGAGAAAGAAAGATAGAAAAACAAAAGCTAGGGAAGAACAAAACCAAACCAAGTTAACAAGCATAATACTGATAATATTGTAACAAAACTATAGGGACTGATGAGGAGATTCAAAACAATTAGAACATAGAAATCTAAGATTATTAAACAATTGCACAGAAAAATGCACAGAAAAACATCTATCCAATGGATTTACTGAGGCAACACAATCAGTAGAAGGACTAAAACAATAACAATGATGAAAAAAATTAGGACTAAAGTACAAACATATGATCAATAACCAGCAAGTTCTTACTAAAAAAACCAAGAATACTTTGAGTAATACACTTCACAGTACTGGGTAGGAGATGGGATCAGGAGGAAGACATGAAGTGGATACACTGCATGGCTGGGTGTCCACAAAGAGAAGATCATGGTTTAGATATTTCTGCATATGCACATGAAATAGTAAAGAAACCAGTTATTAATCATGCCAGAGCCTGCATTTAGGCAACAACTCTGGAATTATTTCTCTCTGGGGGAAAACAAGCAAGTCACACCCACGTGCCTAAACAAGAAAACAAACAAACAATTAAATAAAATCCACACCCCAAACTCTACACACAGATAAAAATCATAAATTCTAAAACCTTTGACAGAAGTTCCATGAAATTTTGATGAGAGATTTTAGCTCTAAAGACTGAAATACCCCTTTCTTTCAGAGGTGTTTGGCATATGACAAAAAAACAGAATAGAAATACTCTTCTGTCACCACTTACAACTGTTAGATAACATATCTTAAATTTCCAGGGTTAGCAGGTTGTCATGAGCCCTATGTTAACAGACGGAGTATTTTATTCTTGAAGACACTTGCTATTTCTGGAAGTTAAACAAGATATTCCAATAATGTAGAAGAGATCATGAAGGAAAATTAATATCCATTTCTCTATGCCGATTTTTAAGATACTTATTGAAATAATAAGAGAAAATTAAATCACTTTTTTTTTAATAGACATTTATATACCAACTGTATTGGGAGAACGTTGCATTTTGATTAGCTATTATGTTGTTAACTGTGCTTCCCATTTGGCACAATTTGTGGATGTTTGAAATGGCCAAACTTGGGAACAGGTTGAAACCACCTTTTACTACAGAATCTTCCAGTCTTTTACACAAAGATATTCAGGATCTCTCAAATATTATTTTCATTTTCTACTTATATGATCTTAAAGAGTCAATAAAATCTCTGCTCAAAAAGATAACTCATCTTATGCTCCCCATTCACACAGCTCTGCAGGGCTTCACAGCAGGTTTCTTTTCTTCTTTTTTAAAACTATGTACATTGAGCTTCATTGCAGAAACCATTCAAGGGTTTTAGCAATAATAATTTATCCATAAAACCTGAATGGGGTCACAACCTTCGTGGTCTTCCATGTGATATCTTTGTGAATGGATTTCATTTCAGAGATACTCCTGGTGGTGGTAAGAAAAAACCCAAAATTCTATGGCCAGGAACATATCAAAGAGAGCTTTTAAATTTATTTTTTTCCCCCCCATGATTGTGCAAGTTTCTTGAAGATTTTCAACATTTTTCTGACAAAAAATGTCATCCACTCGGTTCAGTCAGCCTGCCTATGTTCCCATTTTTTGGCAAACATTCCCCAGCAGTTAAATCATTACTTACAAAGCACAACAGAAATTGGCAAATGTAAACTAAAACTGTTCAGAACTCTCTCACTTAGCATTCTGCAACATTAAATTGAGAGTAAAAATCAAATGCAGAGCTTGCAAAACAAATAAAACTCAATTAGAGACTTTTTATACTTTATAGTGAAACAACTTCTTTTGAGGTTTGTTTGTTCTCTTTCAGTACATTATAATAGAATGAGTTCCTCCCAGGTTTGTTTCTTGTCAGTGCTAACAAAAAACACTGACATAATATGGAGTAATATGGAGATTAGAGATGAACACAACCACTACATAACTCAGCATTTTTGAGCATCAGGCAGGTCTGAGTGCAGATCCGATGTCTGGTCTACCTTGCTCTGTAACAAGCCAACAATAGACTAGACTGTACCCTGGCCAAAGAACATTTGTAGCTGTGGAGACACCTCAGGGTTATATAGTGCCTATATTGTACTTTCACCTATAACAGTGGAAGATATTGCAGTAAAAACCATCCTCACATAGGGCTTAGGTAGGTATGTACATTCCCTAAACACTCCTTTAAAAAAAACAAGCCTGAAAGTTCCCTGTATCAAAGTAAACTGTGACTTTCTAGAAAATATTACCCAACTGAGAAACACATATTCAGATCTGTTAAGAAGATTAAAAAAGATACCCAGCGTAGGATTCATTATGCAGCAAAGCCCTGAAATACAATTTGTCCTAATTGAATGTTTGCAAGGAAATTCATATTGTGTTTTATAGTACAATTTTATGCATCATCAAGTAGCAATTGGACCAGTTTCAAACTCTGAACTCTTGAAAGCTTCAAGAGCAAAATAAGTGTTGTAGTCAACATTCATTTTGAGAATGAAAAGACAAGTAATGGTGAACCCATTTCATGTTCTGGAAAAACTTTTCATGTCACTTTAAACACACACAAAAATCCAAACAAAAGGACCCCACACAATTAGAGCAATCTAAGAAAAAACAAAACATTTTTCTTCTGAAGTATGAGGAGAACCTGAGCCATATACTCTAGAACAAATGACATTGCAATTATTACTTTGGATTTTACATATTTTTAGCCCTCAGGCTAAAACTCAAACAAATTCTTACTCTATGCAAATTTACTATATCAAAATCTTTATAATTCTGTTCTGAAGACCCACAGGATACAGATGAGTGTTAGATATTGGTCCATAATGTAACCTTGGTTTCCCTGTCATACATAGATATTTGTAACAGAACTGGCTGACAGTATTAAAGGGAAGACAAGAATGAAACACTACAGAGATGGGGAAAATACACAAATTCAAAGCAGATTGACTCTCAGAGAGCCTTTTCAAATTAAGCTAATGCTAACTATACTTACATGGGAATAACTATGTACTCTTTAATATTGATTCACTGTGTACGATTTGCTTTCAAGGAGAGAGCAGTTAATGACTTGGTCTTGTGATCTGAGTCAAAATCAGGACTTGCAAGAACAAAAAAATCACACCAAATTTGAAGAGAATTAGTATGTACACTCATATTTTCTGCATTTTACCTTAGCACGGGCAGAAAAATAATCTCATACATCAAGAAATACTGCACTGCATTAGCAGCTACTGGAGGTATTTGGAAAAATTGCAGCTGGATTTTCTTTGAGGTGACCAATGTATGTGTTTCTGCATAAGAACAAGAGGGAGGAGGGGAGAAATGTAAAATCCATTCCAGTTGTAGCTTAGCTTCCAATATTTTCTTTCACCTTTTCAGCATGTTTATCAAATGACTTTTTTTGTGCTTTGTAAACCTGTGTGAGAACAACTTGATGTTGGCACCGTACTTTATTCATATGAAAATGTCAAGCCAAGTAAGGAAGCAATAAAGAGCAAAGAAGAAATATGATGAGAATTTATAATATGATCTTAGTAGGCATCTTGCTTCTCTGATGTTCAGTGTTGTCTGCAAAAATACAGAGCCAGATTAATGAAAGGTATGAGAAGAAAACATTTTTCATGTGCGCAGTTTTAACCAATAAAAGTGCTCATATAATACCTACTCTCAGTACTCAAAAACATATTTCTAGTGTTCATTTATATATTGATAAAATAGCAATTGTAGCTATTTAGCACTTTTTGATATTATTGAAATTATTATTTTCCCTGCATGTGTTTTTACTTAGTAGTCACAGGTTCTGGTTCTGTGTGTGGATGTAACAGCACTAATGTAAAGCAATACAGATATGCATATGGAGAATGAGGGGGAGGAGGGAGTGAGAAAACTACAACAACTGTAAATTGCAATCCCAACCTCTGCCTAAATGCACAGGGTTACTAAGCAGCTACAAAAAAAGCTCAGGGTAGCCTTCTGTGCTGTTCTCACCAGGGTCAGGAGCTGAATCAGTCCTTAAAAAAGCAAAGCATAATAGCAATCCTGTGCAAGGATGTTTGTCCTGCAATACCACCTCTCATTTCCCTCAGTCTGAGCCATTCTGTACCCAGTGCTCCATTTACATGTGTGACTCAATGCTGGGACAGTGCATCACTGGCTGTAGCATATTTTTTATGCATATGATTTCTGTCTGACAAACACTGTTTTTGACTGTTGATGTTAAGCAGGCTGTAGCTGCTTGTACTGCAACACTGCTGATTTATCTTCCCACTGTAGACAACAAGCTGCTCTGTTTATGAGCTTGTTCTACCCTCCTGACATGAACAATTGAAACCTGAGATAACTGAGCAAGAGCCAGGATTCACCATGTGCTGTGAGGTGACCTCAGTTCACAGAAATGTGGTCACTGGGGCCACCAGGTCCTGCCACTGCGCGTTCTTCTGCAAAGATGTGTGAGTTGGGTTCTTTGCCCCTATATAATTTTTTTTTTTATTTGCTATTAAGTTTTTCCAGGTTGAGAACCATTGCTTGGCATGTCTGAAAGCACCTAAGGCAGGCAAACAGCTTTCTCCAAGGTTCCACAACAGCCTTGGCAACAACAGCCTCTCCCACAGACAATGCGAGATAGAGCAGAACAGGAGGAAAGTACAGCAGTTACTAGCTTTAATAGGCACATACACAAGAAAAAATACTTCCCTGCTCACCAAAGTAACATGTTCCAAGGATGCTCACAATGAAAAAGCTCTTGGAGATGGAAGAGCAGAAAATGAGCATTCCCCCCCCCCATTTGTAGTCAAATAATCACAGTTATCTCTAATATTTCCTTAATTTAACATATGGAAGAACACTCTGTGCCTTAAGCCTCTCAGATATTCCCCTCTCCTTCTCCTGCATAATTGTTGTTTGCAATATTACACCCAAAAAAGCCCAGGTTTGCTTCTCTCAAATGCACTGAAGAAAGTTTGAAAGAATTCTTTGCCTTCTCTTTTTGAACTTGTGGATTGCAGCTGGATCACATTCTCAAGCTTTCTTTAGAAATAATGTATCCACATTATGCATATGTGAAAATACTTTTAAATTACCTCAATGCACACTGTTCTAAAAAATTAGAAAAAAACCAGTAGTGTAATGTAGCACTGAAGTGACCAGTATTTCCCTCATTCTAATAGTGCCATGTTTCAGCCTCAGCCAGTTTACTCTCATCTGCTACAAACTAAAACACTCCACACAACATTTTCACACCATTTAACCGTGACTATTATCTCCATTTTCATTTTCACTTCCAGTCATTTTTCTCTCTCTTTCTTACCTGGTTTCTTCCATCCAACATTTTTGACTTCTGTATTTGTTCCTGTTGTTCTATTCCTAAAAGGTGTACTCCACATCCTATTAGTCACTGTCCCCTCTCCACTTCAAATTCAAAGAATCCCATTTCAGCTGTAAAATCTCTACACCAATCTTTACAGCACAAGGCAGGCAAATTCTTTTCTCCCACTACCACATTCCATTACTTATAAACTATTTTTGAGATGCAGAGGTGAGAGCAAGAAAATTCAATTCTCACATCTGTGTGCTTTCCTGTATCTTATCACCTCCCTTTTGATTGCCAGCAATATTAATTTGATTGTGCTTCATGAAAGACCTTCTGTTTTTTGAAAGGTATGAGTTACTTCAGTTAAAGAACAAGAGAGAATTCCTTCCCTCCCAAACCAGCTCCCCTTTTCTGTATAAGGCAGAACATTGTTAATGTTTATAATTATTTCTGTTTAAAATTCATCCTAAGAGTTTCAAAAAAAGGGCCTAAAAAGCCATCTAAAACTGCAGCCCAAAATTCCTCTAAAAAGAAGGAAAATAATGACCCACTTGGAAAGTATCCCTAGTACAATTCATCAAGCACTGGTTGAAGATAACTGTATATGCATAGAATCTCAAATAGTGTGGATCTGCTGTCTAACTTAGATACATTACTTTCAAAACCTGTGTCATGGGCATAGACAGTAATCAAATAAATACTGATATTTGTTTCCTCATGGCTGAAAAACAGAGCAGGGACTACAAACATGATTTTTAGGAGCAGCTGACAAAAAGAGCTAACATTTTTTGCTATGGTGTTAATTATATCTAATTCAGTGTGCATAAATACACAGGTGTTTGAATGCATATTTTGTAATATGGATAAAATAACATTAAATCAATGAACTCCTAAGCTCTGTTTACAACATACTCTCATCGTTCTTCTGTGGTTAAAAGCTGCTCCCATGAGAGATGACATTGAGTTCAATAAGAGCAAGATAAAGGCATACATGGAAATACATATTTTCCTTTCCTTTATGTTCTAGAAAATCCTGTTGAACATCATTAAAAAGGGCAGTGAATACATCTTTCAAAGTTCAAATACTTCTACAAAGTATTACCTTAAATATTTGCTTAATCTCTCTGATCTGACACAAAAACCCCCAAACCAAACACCACTAACCACATCCCAGAAAACCCAACAACAAACAAACAAACCCAAAACAACAAAAACAAAAAGTTTAGAAATTATCTAGTGCAAAAAAGCCTGATAATAGAACCAATTTGGTGTAATGGGAAATGGAAATGCCTTTTACATATGCTCTACTCTAGTGTACTACTTTGGCAGACAAAACACTAAGCTTCTTCAAGCACTGTAAATAGAAAAGAACCATGACAGACAATCAAAAAGTGGTAAGACAGTAGGGATAAACTAGATTCAGGTCTTCCTGGTTATATCTCCATTTTGGGCAAGCAGTAATTACTTCATTCTTCCTTTCAAAGTCTATCTTTCTGAGGGCCCATGCTGTTGCCCAGTAGCTTTTTCACTGGAATAATTTTCACGTGCAGTAAATGGCACACCACAAGTCTTTCAACTTCCTCAGTTTTAGCAAGATAAGCATTTACTTTCATTCTGTTTCAAACTGTGTAAATATGCTTCAAGAAATTTTATCAAAACCAGTGGGAAACATTTCCTTTTTCACTGTTACCTAAGAAACCACATGTACCTGGGCATGTGATGATCACGCTGCTTTTTAATGGATAACTTTATATTCTGTTGACACTATGATCTAATTCAGAAGGCACTTTGGGACTGGGAGACTTTTACCTTGATGAAAATAAAATGCAAAAGTCAACACAGATGTTACTAATCATTGAGAACTAGTGGCACAATGCAGTGCAGCAGTTTATAGCACTGTCTGCTCTACTACTGAAGTAGAAATAGGCATCTACAGGATAGTCACATTATCAGTGTAAAACACAGAGCTGTAAGAACCACTGATTTCTTTTGCCATTCAAACTGGTTTGCTGCTATTCACCTTTTTTTTTTCTCCTTTCTCCTTATGCAGAGGATTGTATTGGAAAATGATTTTCTTCAATTACTAAAATTTTCACATACCTCAGTACCAGTTATTCAGCTGTCAGGGTCATTTCTTCCATGCCCACCCCCCAGAGGCCTTTGCAAGCAGGTAGGGAGCAGAAAAAAAACCCACTGATTTATGAATATAGCACAAACCCAACGCATCAATCTATTGAATGCACTGGTTAAGGTAGTCAAAGGCATTTTACAAGTATTCTCCATTAATGGACACTTCGATAGGTCCTGCATTGACTCTTGAGTACATTAAGTTAAACTGAGGTTGATTTGGTAACAAATACCCACTTGAATAGGCAGTTTCTGCTACTGGCTAAAATCTTCTCAATGCATAGGAAAAACTGAGTTTTGCTGGTCCAAAAATAAAGGATTGAGGTTTAGCTGGGGAAGGGCACTCCTGTTACAGGAAGGGCTGTGAGAGAGTGGGTCCGACTGGCAGAGATGTGCAGAGTCAGACTCGTTCTCACCATCACCAAGGCAAGCAGAGGGTTCAAGTGCAGCTAGTGCTCCTCAGAGGAACAGACATCCCAGCACTGGAAAAAGGCTGCTCTCCTATATGTTGACCTTTCCTGCTACAACAGCAGCAGCTCAGCTCCCCAGAGCTCTAATGCAGCCAAATTAGTCAGAAAAACCATTCTGTTGCCCCGGGCAACTGCCTGTATGACTCCTTTTGTAAACACAAAACTTTCTGTAGTGCTTCTCTCTGTTCAGGCAAATCACCAAGTGCCCATCCTTGAAATCCCACCATTAAACAGAATTTCTCATTAGCGTCCACTTAACATAAAGTTCACAACCATATACAAGGCTCTGCTACGGTTACAGACATGAAAATTCATTTCTACAGACCCTTTTCTCTAGAACCTACAATCGCATTTCAGAAACTGTCCAATCTGGACTCAAAATGAAAGTCATAGTCTATTCCTATTTTTATCTAGTATTGAATATTTAGATGTTAATAGTATTACATTTTTATAACGTTTTTAGTTCTTTCTTCCATCTGTAAATAAGTCATGGGAAGAAAAAAATATTATTTTCCCTTTCAAGCTCAGCTGTCAACATAATAAAATATTTCATCATATTTGACTACATTAAGAATATAACTTTCAATGTATATCCTCACTTCTAAAATTTCTGAATATATGTATGTTGAAATTAAACAAGTGTGACATAGTTCTTAGTTCCCTTGGGAACAATATTCAGAGCTCATTTGAGTTGTGACCTGCTTATGCTGCCAGGAAGTATTAGTATTTTTGTTGGATCTTTAGAATACAGATATAAAGTGAAGGACAAAGGGAAAAAATAAGACTCTCACTTTAGAGATGAAAAACAGATGAGATACTGCTCTATTTCAGAAGGCAGTCTTGCCTTTTTATAGAATCTGCCTCATTTTGTAAGCTCTGTTGGAGAGATTACTCTTTCTCCTAGTAAAATACTTTAGATGAACTATGCATGGAGAAGCCTACAGCTGTCCACAGAACAACTTATGGTCCAAGATGTCTAAATATGTTTCAACAAAGAATTAAGAATTAAGAATGCAAGTTAACTTTAGAAACGATTTTGTAAAATGGATGGCAGTTCAAAATAGAATTTAATCACGAAGGCACTGTAATCCTGTAATATTGCTTTTTGTCTCCTGACACCATCCCCTGACAGGGATCAGAGTCCTGAAGTGTATCCATTACATTACAAATGGGTCAGTTATTACTGCTACAACACAGGGCTATGTACAATTAAATCCATGACTCCAGCCCTACACATTAGTAGAAATAGTATGTGTATATCCTTCCTTCACCTAAATCTGATTTCTAAACTTTACTTCTAACACGTCATCCTTTCAGTCCATTGCAAATCACAAAATCCTTACTTCTAGATACAGGTCATATGTATACTCGGCTCTCCTTCCAGCAACACTTTCACTTGTTCTCTTCCCATCAATTCCAGGCAGGATTAAGCCAGTGAATACTTTTCCATCTCTTTTTCAGCTTGCCATGGGTTATATTTCCTCTCTTCCAGTCCTTTCTTTACACCTCATGGAAGGAAGGGTGTGCTCAGCTGCAGAGAGCATGTGCAACCGGCTCTTCATTACAACATACATCTTGTGTTAAAATTCTATCTTGAACCCCACTGATGAGCAAAGTGCTTGGGAGAGCTGATCTGAACTATCTGTGTACATGCATCTACTAAGACAAACACACAGTTAGCTGATCACTGAAGCATTTATCGCTACAAAACATGCCTGAAGTAAATATTTTACATGTGGGAGAGTTGTAAGCACTTCCATAACAAAAATAATCACATTTCAACATCTCTTAATAGTAGACAAGCTGGGCTTGGAAAGTTTTGAGACCATGCTTGACTGGCAGTGCAAACATTCTACCTACTATGCACATGGTCAACAGGATCACCGAAATAAATTTTGTTTGAGCTGCAGCTTACTGAAGCCTTATGATCTGTTTCTCGGTCCAATAACAAAAAGCAGCTGACAGGTCACAGAAGCCTATTTAGAGACACTGGTTGGATATAAAGGAGTTGTCCTCCAGTGCAGATCATCAATACCTTTCTTATAAAACAGCTTCATTTTTAATACTGCACTGAATCATCCTGAGCTTATTAAACTGCCTCGTGTTACAAGTCTGAGACATTGTACTCAAACATGAAAATGAGCACAGGAAAAAAACCAAACCTGTTTCTGAAAAGAACTGCAAATATGAACAGGTCCCTATTCGTTTTCAAAGCATCTCTAAGTTCGCCTTTTCTTGTCTCTTTTTTTTCCCCCCTAAGAGGCAACATAAACTTGTCCCTCCTGAATAGGGGTAATTTATGATTGCTTTGTTTAATTTTATTGTTTTGCTACTTTAAGTTCTTGTTTACAATGCCTTTTCTGCAGCAGGACAAAAATCCCTTTAAAGTTCAACCTGCTAAATTAATAAACTGGGTTCTCAGTTTTAGTTCCATGTTAAATGGAGCTGCATAAAATTGTTATAACACACCCATAAAACAGCAGCAGATGCAATATGTTCAAAACGATTATTTTCTTTTAATTTTGTAAACATACAGAAAATTTGCATTATAGCTTATCCTTAAGCACAACCCTGCTGCAAATTAAAGACGTGCCAAATCAGCTCCAAGCACATTTTGTAGCAAACAAACAATGAGATGTGGGATGCTACAAGAGAAGTGCAGAAGTGCAAGCAGCGGCTGGTAAGGTATAACCTCAGTTCTTGGTGAGAATATAAGCAAACCAAACTCACCTACCCATGACATAACAGTTTTACTATTCACTGAAACTAAGGAAGACAGTGAAGAATGGGGTCATAGGCACCTGTGAAAGAGCACAGGGAAAAGACAGATAACAACAGAGGGGGGCTCAAGCTGAGCATAATATAATAAAATATTTTACCGTATTAGTATAGAAAATTCCTTTACAGATGGTAACTTGTGATGTGTCTTTCTGAGAAAACATACCTACAAGTGTCAGGAAAGCAAATGTGGGATTTCAAAAATCATTGCAAATCACCTGACAATCTCTTTGGAAAATCAGCTGCACTGTAGGACCTAACATTGTGCGGAAATAATAACATGTGGTCTTTTAATGCCAATTTGAGTTTCTTGTAGGGTATGGGGGGATTCAAAAGAGAAAAGAAACAAACAAAAATACTATATGTTTTTGCTCTTCCATATGCAGATACATAAATACCTTGTCTTATCATATGGAGATGTTCCAAAGGATTCCAGTACTTTTGTGGCAGTGAGGGCACATCCTGTCTTTGCATCTATTAGTTCTTTTTAGAAACGATAAGTATGGCATTTATCTAGATATACACAGAATATTTATATGTCCCATTTCATGGCAAAGGAGGTGGTTAACAAAAGACAGCCCACCTTAGGCTGGAAAATATCAGCATGGTAAATTTGCAGAATAATTCTATTCTGCTTTTGCTTGTTTGTTTGTAAAGTGTGAATACTAACAGATCTGTGGAGGACATGTTTACAATTACAAGGTGGAAAACAGTTTCCCCATTATAACTGGGATGGACTTCTGAAAATAATGAAATATTCAAAAATATTACACATATGAAACTAATAAAAATAACCACTGTTTCTTTCTCATGTACTGAACCAGGATAGTATCTCATTAAAACACCACAAAATAAATTTGTTACAATAATAACCTTATCTCCTTCTAGTTGGTTACATGCAGAGGATTTTTGCCTGATTGAAAAACTTCTGGGTGTTTTTGGTTTTGAGGTTTTGTTGCTGTTGGTTGGCTAACAATCTTTTCTTCTTACTGTTTTCCAGGGGTTCATTTGTTTGTTTTGTTGTTGTCGGTTTTATTTGTCTATTTTGTGGTGGGTTTCTTAATGGACAAATACATTTCATTCCCCAAACATTTTAAACCAAATTGTTGGAGACCAGCACATCACAGCATTGCCAGAGTACTCAGCTATTTGCCACTAAACTGGCAGAATAAGAACATAGCAAGAAGTTAAAAGAAAATTCATTCAACTTGTCTTCCAAAATACAGCATTCTTTTCACTAGCAATGCAACAGTAGTAAAAGAAGAAGAAGATATAAGGATATAATTCTTCAACACAAAGTAAAGCATTTGACAAATCTAGAATGAAATAGTTCTGGATTCCAACATGTTTGGGCAAATAACTGGCACCACAACTATGCTTTGATCAAGGTTTTACACAATATGGATAAAGTTTGCAGAGATATTTCACAGAAAAGACAATAAGAAAATTATAATTTCACTCCCCAGGGTTATTCTCTGGGACTACAAAGAAGGGTCTCAAAGGCTCAGAAAATATCTAAGATGTCAGGGTACAACGTAAAGTGGAATTGACTTAAAGAGGATTGTGTGTCAAAGACTGAAGAGTTGTGTGTTTTTATTAGTAGTGGTAACAAAGTTTCTGCACAGTAGACAATTCTGTCAAAAGTCCATAAAAAAAATTCCAGGCTAAGTTATCTGCTGATCAGTAGAAAACTAAGTAAACTGATACAGACACAAACCAACAAAACCTCTAAAAATATGCAGAATCAGATCTAAAAGAAAAAAAAAAAAGCTAACAAGTGAGCTTATATGTTTCTGCATGCTTTCATAATAAATCAATATCTATATATAACATTTGCAAGGGTTCTTTAAAAGATACATTGACTAACCTAACTGGCTTTAATTTAGGATTGCAAAAGTGTTCAAAAATTCATGTCGCATTTCATAGATTTGACAACTACTAAAAATTGATCCAAGCTTCAATCAAGGTAACAGGAGATTTTACTGACCTCAATTAGCTTCAGATCAAGCCTTAAGAGAATTAACAATCCTCTAAACAGTCATCATTCCTGGGTACATGCACAGAGACTACAAAGCATAAGCACCTTTAAAATGGGCAGAGTTAGTTTAAATGAACAGAAGAGCAGTCACATCCATTTTTTTTTAAACAATGATTTCATTAAAAGTCTGCTAAGTCAGGCTTACCCTATTGCTGAACTAAATCTCAAGGTAATCTTAAAAAAATTACATGCAGAGAGGAAGACAACAGAGTTGGTGACCCCGAGCAGTTTCAAATTCAACAAAAGGCTGTGAATCAGGCTTCTCTTCATACCTGAGGGTTTGGGTAGTTGGCAGCTCAGAGTAATTTCTGCCCTAGAAAAGGTCATTTGAACAGATTGCAAAAGTGTTCAACAATTACCAACACATAAACACATTTTCCTGCTTCTTCAAACCAACTCCTCACTAATAAATTGTGTAGTCTTGTGACCCTAATTCTCAACATAGACAGAAGCAGAGGTAATGCAGAAATTGAGAAATAAGTGGGGGTGGTGTGGGGGTGTTGGGCATTATAAACCACACCAAAAAAAATGCTCAATTTCATGCACCCCTTAAAAGAGAAACATCACCCACATTAAGCCCCAACACACACTTACATCAATAGCAAATAAACAACATGTTTGATCACTGGACATTTTTTCTATATACAAGATGACAGTTGATTAAGATCGTACTACAGAGTTCCAGAATTCAGGTTGAGTAACCATGGCCAACTGTCAAAAGTAGTAAAGAAAGGAGCTATCACCACAATCAAAAGCAATGTGGAAATGAAGAAAATCCAATGCTAATTATTTGAGATTACTTTCTCCTTTCAAGGAAAATAATGCTGACTTGCTGAGGGAGTTAAAAAAGCAGGGGCAGCCTGTGATTTTAGCACTTTGTATCAGACACATTACCCCAAGTTCAAGGTAGCTATATGGCAAATGAGATTAAAAATCTTGTTTAATGATATACAGAGATATAGACAAACTAACAATAATTTTGCCTTCTGTTGATCCTATGTACCATTCAGAAGATGCCAGTTCAAAACAGTACCTTCCATCTTGCTGACTCTCTAGGCTCTGAAAGAATCTTTTAATGGAAACAGGAATTTCTTTTTCCATGGATATACCCCTAACTTCCTCTTGTCTTAATTCTTCCTGAGTAGTGAAAGTGCTATAACTTCTCAAATACTTCACACTGCCGTCTGAACAGATCACTTGTAAGATGCCAGACCCAAGTAAAGTCCTTAGAATCTGTGATGAGACTTCCATAAATTTACAAGTTAAATCAGTTATGAAGAAATTGTTCCACTCACATTTATAACAGTATTTTTTGAGAGACAGACACCACAAGTGGAATGTAATGAGAATTTCTTTTATTCATGAAGAAAACAAAAGGAGAAAAAGTCACATTTGAAAATACAACCAGTTTGAATAAGCACATTAAGGATCTTTTGGCATACACTGAGAAACTGGGTGGAAAAAGGGGGAAAACAAGAGAAACATCAAACCTTCAACACACATACAGCACTAAATAACTAAGGAATGTAAACCCCCAACAACCCTAATAAAAATGGGCCCTGTGAAAAGTGTGATGTATACAGTGCAGCGAGTTAGAATGAGAGCATTTGTAGTTCGGTCTAAGAGGAGTGATTAAAATACTAACTACAGTGAAAGGAGAACACACTTCTACCCCAGCAGGTGTGTCCAGTCATTTCCCATTCTTTTTGGCCTATGTTAAATTTCATTTAAGTTAGAACAATTCCCTACACTCACCAGTGGAAATCCTAATTTCTGAGAACTCTGATGACCTTGAGATTAGCTCAGTTGGTTAGAATATGGTGCTGAAAACACCAGAGTTGTGGGCTCAATCCCTGTACTGGCCATTCACTTGAGAATCATCTTATACCGTAACCTTCATGCTTTAGAGTTTGAGGGAAGAAAAAGCTCCAGATCTAGACTGAACTCTAAAGTACATGTACATTAATCATAGCTTATTTTTTTCTAATTTATTTTGGATAAACAACAGTTTTAATTATACAGGTCCCTGTTTGTTCTGTTTGTTTCCTAATTAGAGAAAAATGGCAAGTCTCCCAATCTAAGCTCTTTCCCTCTGAAGAATTTAACAATACATTTGGACAAGCACATATATTTATTTGGAGACTACACAATGAATAAAATCCCATTTGCACTTAACAGAGCAAAGTTTGCCAGAATTCAGTATGTGAGCCAAAGCTCCACACTCTGTTAATGGCAAAAATGGCTCTCCCTGCAGCCCAGTACTGGATTATGTACTTTCCTGTTGGCAAGTATATACCTAGAAACACCCACAACACCTGCTGTTTATTATAAATGGTTGCATTGAAAATAGACATGTTTTGACTGTGAAAGAAAGAAAGAAAGAGAGAGAGAAAAAGAAAGAAAGAAGTTTGTGTGTGGGGACATTACAGACAAAGATCGTAACTGTGAACTCTGAACTGATCCTGCTGAAAGTACTCAGCTATAAAATGCATCTATACAATAACTTTCACTTTAGAAACTTCAAAACACAAAAAACTTTCTGTAAAACTAGTTAAAGATTATTGTTAAGGCAAGTTATCAAGCTACATGAGTTGAGGAAATTGAAGGAGGCCAGGAAAAAAGCCAAGAAATCTCAATTCTAGTGACAAGGCAAATGACCAGAATTCTGTACTCTGTTAAATCCTGACTTACACATGCTCTTCAGTGAAAATTCTTTCTGTGTATTTAACCAGTTTATAACTGAAGTCAGTACTCTTTCCTCCAAGTTACATGCAATTGTTTTTCAGATTCTAGTTGCATGAGAAAATTGAAATGTTGCCAAATAACAAGGATATGGAATGTGAACACCTTAAATGATTATTTACTCAGAAGGGAAAAAAACCCAAACAAAAAACTCCAACAAAACAACCACTGAAAATCTCCTACAGCTCTTACCAGTAAGTACAATGAGATCCAATTCCTATGACCTCTTCCTACTCCCATTTGTTTAGACTGAGTCATTTTCCTGGATGATCCCCCTTACTCTACCCTCCCCATCTCCCAGCTTTTCCTCGAGAAATTCTTTCTGCAGTTGATATAAACAACTGCATTATTTTTCCTTTGTCCACGGCTTTTGAGGTGATAATGGAATTACACTGGCATGAATTTTAACTGTGTTCATTCCTACCAGTAGGATCCTGTGATCAGATCTCAGGTCCTGATCTGTCTCACTCCTTTTGATGAAATAGGTCAGTGAGTATCTCTTTCACTAAGTCTGCTTGCATAAAAAGTAGCAGAAATAACAATTATACTGCAGATTAGATAGCAGTTATTTCTTTTACCTTGAAAACAGCCATGACAGTACATAGCTTCTCTCAACAAACTGAGCACCTTACAATAGCCAGCCTACTCCCTCAGGATCTTTGTGATTCAGTCAGATATTATTATCATCCCCTTTTAATTGTGAGAAACAAAGGCCTGTACAGAAAAGACAGCCATATAAAATCTACATAGATCCAGACATTAAAATTAGACCTCTAAGGCCCACAAAATATCCATTCTATAAGATTTACCCTTGCCTCTTTTGACAAGTGACCCCAGTAAAAGGAACTTTCAGGGTTCTATTAAAAGGGTCTCAACACACAATGTATTAAAAAGGTCTTATCCATTTGTACTCAGCCTGGAACAGTGTCTATCACCTTCAATCCCCTGCACATCAACCTGGACTTCTGTTTCAGTATTTTCTTTTTCCAGCCAGCTTTTCTATCATTCTTCTAAATTAAACTGTATTTCTCCCACTTCTCATACTCTACAACTAAACATCACAATAGACTGTTCACCCCTCAATACATTTTTAATATTTTCTGTCTCCTACAGTGTACTCTGCATATTTTCCCAATTCTAAAATTGCCTTTGCACTTCTCTAACCCATCATAAAAGGAAGCAAACCTGTTTTATTTGTATTTTTGTATAACTCGGCTTTGAGTCTGGCTTCCACACTCATCAGCTGAAAGGCAGACCTGCTCAGAGCTGTCAACAGAACAAAGTCAAGCTGAGCTGCACCATGATTTATGCAGGTAGGGCCAGACCTGTCAGTTCCACTGTCATGACAGTGGGGAGGAACAGAGGGGTAGAATTCCTACTGCTGAAACTCTGGATTCAGTACATCACAAATCCAACACCAATTCCAAAATGACAGAGTGCAATATGTAATTTAAAAAACATATTTCACTAGCACAACAGTAGGATAAATAAATTGGGAGACAATCTGTATTAATATTGGAAGCCTGAAAGCAGACTGTTTATTTCTCCCATTTAGATTCATAACTGAAACTAAAATATTCTGGTTAAACAGAGGCACAACAAAGGAAAAAAACCAGTTTGATTTATGATTTAAAGAGAGATCACATGTATTCTAATACTGCTATTTATTAGAATTCCTCACAACTGTGACAGAACCTAATACCTTCAAAATACCAAAATGCAGCTTGACAAAGCTACCTCCATTTTATCCCAAGCAGGATTTATGTGGATGAAGTTATAGTTTGGTTATGAAGTGATTCTTTTGTTACCAATTTCCCAGCATTACCCCAGTCATCTGATGAAAGTCAGTATTTAAGTACTATGGTGGTCCATATGCCAGCTCCTGTCATAGATGATCAATCATTTCATTCAGGGAGGGAAATAGAGTTCTGGTCAGCTGCCCAGATGAAACACATTACATGTAGTGGTTTGCCTTAGTGATGAATTTCTACTTATTCTCACAATTAACACATACGTGAGAAAAATGATTCCATATATTATGATTTCAGACAGCCTCGGAACTGAAGAAAATCTATCATTCAATGTAATCAGACAACACATAAATGCAACTAGTGTTTCAGTTGTAAGAAACACCTGCACAGGCTGCTAATCCCTCCATTTGAACTGGTACATGTTCACTTGGGGACACTCTTTTGTGGAAGACTTCAAAAACATCTATGTCGAGCCAAGCTAACCAAAGAGGTTTCGTTGGTCCTTCTGTCTTTAGTAGGAAGAACGTGTCACTGGCATTATAGAGTTTCACTGAGTTTCTTCACTAAGTTGTTTCTGGAATAGGTGACTGGCTCTTACCATGTTACAGCACTGTGCCCAGCATAGCTGAATTCTAATCTTGCTTGGGGACTCCAAATATTGCTGCCATAGCTTCTTGCTGACACTACTAGACTTACTATCTTAGAAGATACTTAACTTTTAGCTTTAATAGGTATAATTCCCATATGATGCAGGTTATAATGCTTAGAAATATTATTTTTTGCACTCTCTTAAGTTTACAAGTAAGATGTCTATAGCAGCTGCTTGAAGAAGTGCCCAAATCAGCTTAATATAAACTGACCTTAATTCAAGGGAAAGGATTGGTATTAATCTATTTGAAGAAATACAGGGAAGATTCCTTAACATAATAAGTTTCCTTAACATGATCTGTTCTGAAGCTTCCTTCTCTCGATTCATAAGGGAAATAACTCATGCAAACAGGAATTCCAGACAATTAAGAAGAAAAGTAAAATGACTGGTTTCAAGTTTCCTGAATGGAAAGGGACAAAAATTTCACCATCTATACTCTTCCTTATCAAGGGATCATGTCCATGGCAGTTCTCTTTGTTAGCATTTTCCTTCCAGCTACTTGTTAGATTCCTTCCCTGTCCTAGTACACACAACCTTTGCTATCAGACTGTAACTATAAAATGAAAACTCACTGTAGAAGAAAAGGGCATCTAATTGCTTCCTTTCTTGGAGGTGCATCGTTCAAGTTCTCTTGTACAACTGATACAATCTGACATGAGCATTGTAATTCAATACATCAACTAGAAAATGTATAAAGACAGCTTTTCTGAAAAGGCAACCACATTTTTTTTTTCCAGAATGCAAGAAGGGAATAGGAAGTAAGCTTAATGTATGTGTTATATATTCCTCTTGTCAAAATAAAGATAAAATATACAACAGCAAGCAATATTGTGTATATCATTACACACAAAAAGTTAAGTATCTATAAATGTGGACAATTGCCTGATATCCTGTCAAAGCAGCAAACCTGGATGTTAAATAATACGTAGTGGAGTTCCTTTATGTTTTTTTTTAAATTAATGATGTGGAGATTATAGATAAAAACCAAGGAAGTATTTTTCTGCAAATTGTAAATATGTATTTCTTATGATGTTTGCTGAAGATTCTGCTTATGAGCAGTTCAATTTTAATCCATTTACTCTATGTATTGAATAACATCAAAACTAAAGGAAAGCTTTCAATCACTAACATAGAGACAAAAGCATAAGTTGGCTTGAGACAGTGAGGTTTTTTCCTCATTTTATTCCTATTCTCCCTTCTTTAGGTATTTCTGAACTATATTGGTGTCAACAAAATACCAGTGCATGCCATTCCAAAGAGGTTTGCTAACCAAAAGCATAAAGTTCCAAAGCAAATAAGTAACTCTCAGACAGAATGACATGATTTTTTTTTTCCCCAAGTAGAGGACAAAGTTTTTAACAGTTGTTTGGAGGAGTTTTTTATGGACATGTTCAGTGACATGTTTATAAAAATTAGACATGAAAAGATCAACACCTGTTTCTTCATCTTACGTAAGTTCTCACAATTCTCAAGAAGAGTCACTGAATGTTCTGCTTTCTTGAAAAACAGCCACTAATTGAGTCAAGTCAGTTTGTGGGGTTTTTTTTAAAGAATATGTATAAATTCTAGTCAGTCATTTTTCAGGATGCAACTACAGGATGCTTCCTACTTATCCATCTCTCAAAACAGCTTAGAGCACCACTTCAGTGCTTCAGACAAAACTGAAAGTCATGAGCATGGACAAGCTGATACTCTGTTTTACATATTCCTGAAATCTTAAAAACGGTTAAACCAACTGTTTCGTATTTATTTACTGTTTTTCTGAAATAAGCACCAGGCCATGGATCTGCAAGCAAATGGTCAATTACTCTTTCTCAGCTAATGTAGAAAGTCCTCAGTGTTTCATTTTATTGCAAATTATAATGATATGGAAAGGGCAAGTGCCTACAGTCACTGCTCAGACTGATAGAAATCAAACCTGGGGACGATCGAATGACAGAACACTCCAGTTCATTTCTTCCTTGGAATCCATTAACCTCTTCCTTTTGAGAGCTCCAACAGGTCTTTTTTGTTTGATCTGGATACAAGGTTCTTTTATTATCAGTTACTCTATACCATGCTGCTCTAAAAATGCACACAGCCTCTAGTTAGAGGCTTGCAAATTAAACAGCTATTTTGTCTAGTGGTGATAAAATATCATTGTGGAAAATAAAGAGGTCATCAGTGATGGAAATATAAAATTCAACAAGATACCTGTCTGCTGTAATTGATAAAGGTTTAAAAGCCACACATGACAAGGACAAAAAAAACCCAACAAAAACCAACTCTCATTGATAATAGAAAGCTGTGTTTTACTGCCTTTGCAACCCTTGAGTAGCCTCTAACTCTGCAAGAAATCCAGCTGAACTGAGCAGAGAAAGGTACCACCTAGTGCAATTAAGGGTCAGAGAAGACTAAGTAGAAACAAATACTGAGCTGGGAAAATTACAGCATGGTGTAGTGCCTATCTATGTTGACATACTGTGTCTCTGGAGAGAGACTATTTACAAGAATATATAAGGACAGGACATAAGGGAACAGCTTCAAACTAAAAGAGTGCAGGTTTAGATTAGCTGTTAGGAAGAAATTCTTCCCTGTGGGTGTGATGAGACACAGGAACAGTTGTCCAGAGAAGCTGTGGCTGCCCCATGCCTGGAAGTGTTCAAGGTCAGGTTAGATGGTGCTTAGAGCAATCTGGTCTAGAGGAAGGTGTCCCTGACTGTGACACGGGGTTTGGAACAAGATGATCTTTAAGGTCCCTCCCAACTCAATAAGGAATTTCAGTGTTGAAATTAGTGATGCCTTAAATTTGTTTCCTTGCACAATATATTATGAATATTTAGCATCTCTGTATTCCTCACTTTTCTTCACCCTTCACACCACACATCACTTTTTATTTGCCCTGCCATTATTCTAAAAATAAAGTGAGAAGGGTGTGCCTAAAAATATGCAAATAACAGCACAGCTAGGCTTATTTATTAGTAAAATAATTAAGGAATGGCAATATGATACAGTAAACACAATGTTTTAATAGAGTAGCCTTAGGCAGCAGCAGTCCATGAATAGTGTACCCTTCTTTTAGTCAAGCAATTTATAATACATTGCACAGACCCTATGGGAACTTGGAGCAGCTTTTTACAGTCAGTTCGGGGAAAGGAAATACAAATGCTTTTTGCAGATGTCTGTAACACTCCTCCGAGTCCTAAAGTGGTACATTCTGTTTATCCCTCCAAAACAATATTAAAAAAAAAAAAAAAACTATAACAGCAACTGGAAGCTCTTACTATTGTTACCCTCACTCTTCCTCCCCACCCATCTGGTGCTCACACACCTTCAAGCCCCAGATGCAAAGCCTGTTTTACTGGCTGGCAAGTGCAGCCATACAAGCCCCCAAGACCTCCAAGGCAGAGAATCGTGCTGTTTAACCTTTCCTGTTCCTCTGTGCTGGGAAATGAAGGTAAAGATTACTCAAGCTCCTCAGCCTCATGGGTTCTGCTTCCCTGTTCTGAACTTTTCTTCTTTATGCATGTTCAATCATGGGAATAACTGAAATTTAAGAGTTTTGAATTAAAATTGGGGATGAAGGACTGAGCATTATATTCAAAAAAAGGTAAAAAAATCTATTCTTACCTCCAAAAGATCAATGTCTTAAGAGCAACAACAGCTCACCTTAAAGTTACACTGATTTTCTGCCTCTCACTATTTTGCATAGTTTCAGTGCTTTTCCCTTCTTGGGGCCAGGTCGCTAATTTGGGGAGCTCCAGCACACGGGACAGCAATTCCCACTGCTTCACATCCTCCCCTTCCCAAATTAAGCCATAGACAGCAGGCCCTTAGGACTATGCCTCTGCAGTCCCCTGAAGGACTTGGTGCAGATCCCAGCCCTGTCCCACAGCCATTCGTGCTGTCTGACCCTTCAGGTGTGCTTGTGTCAAGTAGCTTTTACTCATGTCACTACTTACAAGTGGTACAACAACTGGGGGAAGTTCAAGGAACAGGAGAGGCAGGAACTGGGTTCAAATGGAAATATGGATGACATTTTGTGGCACATGTAACTTTACTGAGCTGTTCCGCGGAACTCACCCTCAAAGCTCAGGAATGAGCACTGCCCTTTTTATTTACAAACACAGATCAGCCTCATGGTCTCTGGGCAGTAAACAGGCTGTTGCAAGAAGATTATCTGGAATTATGAATGGCTACCTCCATCTATTTTAAAGGACTTAAGAGATGCCAGAGTCTTATGATGCATAAAGGACTTGAAGTTACAGGTTTGCATTTCAAAGAGATTGTTGCCTAAAATCCTCCCTGTACAGATTGACAACAGCTTAAATATTTGATTTTGCACTACTTAAAAAAGTCTGTTTCTAATAATCTAATCAGTAAACCAGTTACCAACCACTGAATGTATGAAAAAAACATATATGATAGGACATAAACAAAAGTTACAGATTTTAAGTTCTTGAGACATTATACAGTCCCAAATGAAACAAATAATATTTAATAAATTTAATTTTCGGGATAACTGATTTTGTAACCTTGCTTGGATTATTTTTAAACAACAAAACTGGGGAGAAGAATAAAATAAAAATCAAGGCTTAATTTGATCATTTCTCCAAATTTCATTTGACTTTGAGCATGCTAAAAAGGAAAGAACAAAGATGCAAATCCTGATACTGTTTCTTTGTAAAACACAAACAAAAATATTTTGTATTAATAATTTAAGTAAAATGTTCTTCATCTACCCTAACAAGAAACACTATGATACTTTTTTAAAATGTTATTTGGCAATTAAAATTACTCTTTCTCAAAGTCCTAACAATTTGTTTCTCCTGTGGAGGTAAAATTTCATAAGGAAAATAGTTACCACCAAAATTCAAGATGATCTGTCTTATATTCCAAAAACACTGATAATTTTTTTCATTAAAAAAATGTACATCCAGTACAAACAGAAGCTGTATTTCACTTCTCAATTTTTGATCATAATTATGGCATAGATTTTGCTTATTGTAAAAAATCTGCACCAGAAACAAATGAAAAAAACTTTGCAACTTCACCACTGTGGAGACATATGCCTGATTTCAATACTGCAACCCACATGCTCATACCTGTAGCAGCCCTAACATTTGTCCTTTGGTCTGTTTATTTGACTGAATGGAATATAAAAGTTGTTTGTATCCTTGCCTTTATAAAATAGTCTCTTGCAAAGACAAAGTCAAATGAGTGAATATAGAGATTTAGAGTTGGCTAATTTTCATAGAAACAGCAATATTGTACCAGGCTACCTTGTCCATGTTAAGACAAAGAAAACCTGTGTGGGTGAAGCATAATGCCAACATTTTTAAGCCCTGAAAAATATAATTCCAGTCTCCTTAAGGAAAAAGAAAATTACTAGTGAGATAATAAGCAAGATAATTGAGCTTTAAGATATCTTTGTCTATGTAATATATTGTCAATCTTATTCATGTGTGCTGATAGCACCTACTTGTCTCTATAGTTAAATGTTTGCTGTCACTATCTTCTCTCTGCCTTCTTGTTTCACCAACTGAGCTCCTCATTTCTTCTATACACCACATGCAGTGAGACTATTTTCAGGTTACACGAGACAGGAATTGGAAAATGAGGAGACTGATTGAAACAGCCACTTGGGGATATACAAGAAGCACTCACAAGCCTTTTTCAAGACCTAACTTGACCAGGCCAAACTTTCTTCCTTCAATCCCATACCATGTGTCAGTCACAAAGAAATAAACAAGTACTCATGCATGAGTTCTTTGCAGAAGCAGTAACTTTTAAGTTCCTGATACCAGAGCCATGTTTAGCTCATAGACCTCTCTAAAGCAACAGAAATTTCCATCAGCTAAAGACCCAAGACCCTGTGAATATCCATGAGCAAGGAAGTCAATAGTTATATAAAAACACTGCACAGATTTACCACCATCCTATACCTTCTAACTAACATTACAAGAAAATTTGTGTACATTTCTTGTTAAACGTCCTGAAGGTGTCTAGTATCTTAAGATCCACTGCCAAATTGTTCTAACAACAACAGGTCTTTCCCTTCACTGAAGTACACCAGTATTGTGTCAAGGCAAAGACAAGTAGGGAATTAACACACACACACACACAAAATCAACATTCAAAACCAGTAAAAAATTATGAAATACCGTAATATTTTAGAGTTCACAGAAGCATATAAAGTATGTACAAAACCATTGATTTATGTTTGTCCTTGTAGATATTCGTATACCTGACATGTGCTAGTATGCCCCCCCAAATCTTACTGTTTCTAATGGAAACAGATCCCAGAATCACACTTTATGAATATATTTCTGGAATCAGAAAAGTGTAAAACATCAAAAGACCTTTCATGTCACTAACCTGCCTGTCAGAAGAGGATGCAAAATTCTTATTACAGTGCATTGGCCTGTTTAGCTCACTTATAATGAGATGAGGCTTTCATCATTTCCCTTTTGGAATCAGTTTCATTATTTGCTGAAATTCACTGTTAAGATACTTTTGGTCTAAAATACAACATGAAGTCATCTTTCCTTCATTTTTTTTTTTCTTGTTGTTTTCAGGATTTACACATTATATCACTGAAAACA
This sequence comes from Pachyramphus minor, assembly GCA_013397135.1. Classification (NCBI taxonomy): domain Eukaryota; kingdom Metazoa; phylum Chordata; class Aves; order Passeriformes; family Tyrannidae; genus Pachyramphus; species Pachyramphus minor. The sequence continues at coordinate 1,199,558 of VYXB01005127.1, read as the reverse complement.
ATCACTGTCCTTCCTGGGTGGTTTGCACTGCTCAATCACTTGCAATGGTTATCCACTAAACTTTGAGCAAATATCTCATCTACCGTAAGTACCTATGGAAAAGTTTAGATTGAAGCTTGTTAAGTATCTAACTCATTTGGATATATATCCCTCTTATAGCTTTTTATCACACTACCAGCCAAGAAATCAGATTAATGCAGTCATTTGGTTAAGTATGGCAATATTAGGGCTTATATTGCAGCATTTACCTTGAAGAGATTTTCGATAATGAAAACTTGTCTATTATGGTCTCCCATTTCAATAGCACTACCTATTGCAAAATCTGCTGTTCTCAACAACAGCATTTAAAGGCTGAAATCTTCAGTATAAAAATTTTAACTGAAAAGCAGAGTATCCACTTATTCATAGGCTTCACAGCAGACATTTATTAGCATTCCCAAGATTTACTTTTATAGGCATTATCTAGGAAAAGACTTCTCCAATCATATAAGACTGTTTTCCCCATAACTTGTCTGCACCTTTTTGCAAGGCTGACTTCTGCCCTTGAATCATGGTTCCAATATTGCTGCCACGATGCAAAAAAATTCTTTCTTGCCCTGTATTTCTCTTATCAAAGAATTTCTGTAGACAATCTTCAGTCAGCACTGCTGGCATGATGTCTTTTGCTTTCCAATTACATTCTTCCAGCAACACAATAGAATTCAGCCCCATAGATGAGTCACAGCTGTGCTTGCTGTGGTACCAACAGATATCTTATGAGGCATCATCAGCTGACACACATACTAATCTAACAGGATATTGGCAATGTGACCTGCAGATATACTGAGCTTTGACTTACTTCTGAAGCTGCAGCAATGTACAAAAAACTGCTAGTAATAAAAAATATTTTTGTGGAACCAGTGTGCATGAAGCCTTACTATAGACCATTGCCTTGCTGATGTCCTTTAATCCTTCTGGGCTTCCCTAGACCTTAATGGAGCAGAGTCTTGACCCAGAAGAATGAAAAGTGCTACAGTGGAAATTTTCTATTCCCTACTCACTAGGCTTAGTGTCTGAATGACAGCTGCACTTGGAAACATTTCAAACTCCTACCATACTACGGCCATGTCATGGATCTTGCTTCATACCCTACTTTCTTCTTTCTTAGCAAAAACAAATTTATGTCACTTACTGAATCAATACTTTCTAATTTAACAGACCAGTTCTTCTTAGATGCTGGTAATGTCAGACATAGTTAATCCAAAAATCCTGACTAATATAAAGAACTAACTATTAATTTTATCAGGGACATTTAACAGTTCTCACATATGAGAGAACTTTGTTTTATGGGTTTTTTAGTCCTCATCTGCATGTCATCAAAAGAAAAGCATTCTTCATCAAAAGAAAAGCATTCTTCATCAAAAGAAAAGTTCTTCTTCAAGAAAAAGGTTTTTATTACTGTAACTACTTTATTTTTTGGTCTCTAGACTAGTGATGTAACCCAAGTCATCAGAAGTAATCAGAATAAATTAAATGAAAATTTACTGCTGCAAAAATAAAGTAGCTTTATATCTGCATTTCTCACAACAATACAAAGCAAAACAAGTACCAGGTTCAGGAAGAAGAGTTGGCTGATTTTGCAGATCAGGAAACCTGATACAATAGCAGAAGCTATAGTGACCTAGACACTGAACATATGAACAAGTTTTAAGAAGCATCCACAGCTGCCACTCATCCACTGAACACAGGACTTAATTGTGCTACTTAAAACAACATTGCCTTGGAATTGCTCTGCAGCAATAGTTATCAGGAAAAGACACGTTATAGAGCTTGAAGGCAACAATGTTCCTGTCCACAGCCAAGAGAACAAAGTCTACTGGCACACACACTGAACTCTAGGGAGTCCTTGGTTCTCCCACATCCAGAAGAGTTTGTAACAGTTCCAATTAAATATCTCTGTCCTTCATACGTATAACTTATTGTATACTCCTTGGAGTATTGAACTGCGCTTTTTTTGGAACTTTGAAAGCACCTTTCATGCTTTGGCAAGTATTACAATGAATTGTAACTGGCCTGAGACTCTTTAAATGCCCATTTTTTGGCTGTCCCCATCCACATTAAGTAACTACAGTCTATCATGTCCATTTCATAGCATCTAAGCACCATGGACAAGTGAATAATTAGCTTTAGCAAGAATAGTCAGATTTATGTTAGGAAAAATTTAACTCCTAGAAAGCTCAGCAACTCAAGAGATGGATTTCTCTCTTCATGCAACACTAATCTCAGTTCATATTTCCCATGTAGTTAAGACAAATTGGTAGAAATGGACATGATTTAATTAAAATCTGAAGCCTTCACAGTGCTTGTCTCCCAAATGAAACTGGTAATGAAAATGAAAAAGACTTTCTAAAAATTGCAAGCACCAGATTTTTTTTTTAAATTAATAAATAACCTATGAATAGAGTCTTCCTAGTAGTAATGGAGGTAGTTAAGAATCAAAACTTTTAGGCTTCACCTCCCCAACACATGTACCAGCAGAGTATTACTCTACAACTCTACCAACCCCACCCCATGTAAAAGCACTGTATGAAGGGTAACATTCATTCCATGCATCCTGAAATAGCTGCACAACACACAGTGAAAAGGAATAGCCCTGTATGTTGCATGTTGTTTTGTCAGCATTTTAATGTAATAAATGGCCAGTATCCCAACAAGGGGATTTGTCCCATGAAAATTCAGAAGGTTGGAACGTTTAGTTTCCTGCCTGTCTCCTTCCCTGAGGGATACTGAATAAAAATTAGGACGCTAAAAATATTATTTTCCACTCCATGTTGATCATTGTTGCATTGCAGATGTGAATTTAAATTTCTTATAACTCACAAATATAAGCAGGTGTGTTTTCTGGCTTGCTGTTTTCTTTTAATGTTCGCAAAGATGAAAATCAAGTACCTCAGGGTATGGCTTTTGAGCAGCATATTTTTTAATTTTCTTCTTTGGTATGGATTCACTCTTTGACTTTGTAAAACATCAGTTAAAAAGTGCACTTCCAGGACTTTTGCAGAACACTGTGCACATCTACACAGAGAGCATCTAAGAGAAAAACACCTCCCTTTGCCAACCCTAGCACTCCGAGATTTACATCCAGGTTCAAACAGTATCTCCTACAGGGAAACGTGTAGGCCACCCAAGTAAAGTATGAAGCTGAAATAAAGAGATAGAGAACTCCCAGCATCCCAAGTCTTTTATCATAAATCACCAGCTACAGAGAGGAGGCACTATGAAGTCTTCTTTGATTAAAAGTCTCTCAGTATTTGTGACATCATGACTACAGTAAACTGTGTTTGTAAAAAAGGACATTACTAAAAGGTCACCTAAATATGCACATGAAGATTGCTTCAGAGTGCAGCATCAAAACTCTACAAAACTGATGGATGAAATAATAAGAAAATTAAGCTAGCATATAAAGCCAGCAACTAAGTTATCTCTCTAACTCATCTTCTTACAAATAAAGCAAAAGAACAACGTACTTTAAAAATACCTACTGGTTTCTATTAAATGTCAAGTAGAAGTTATCAAAGGTACTTGAATTTGTCCTAGTTCAGGTCCAATTATCTGAGACCAGAACTGCATCCCTGTTTTACAACCTTCCTATTAGGCCATCCCTAGCACATGAGAATATGGTAGCAAGTAGCCTTCCGGGATATCCCCCCTGAAAAGTTGTTCTCCCATACCAGTAGCCTCATGTCTTTTAATTCCTCCTTTCAGCCATAATCTCACCCTTATCCTTTCCCTGCAAGATTGTTTTTCCCCATCCTTCCACTATGCACAGCAATATTTGTATCCTCTTTATACTGTTCCCTCCTGCAAACAGTTGTTTGTTTCCAGTCATCCTCTACCTCAATTTCATTCAAATATTCTTCTTTTTCATCCTCCAGAATCCCTTTATACCCACTTCCTGACAGAGTTTAAGGAGCATTTGGAAAACGCTCAGGCACATGCTGTGATTCTTGGGGCTGTCCTGTGCAGGGCCAGGAGCTGGACTTTGATGATCTTTATGGGTCCCTTCCAACTCAGAATATTCCATGATGCTGACTAATCCAGCACACCCTATGCCTATCAATCACTACTTCCGTCTAAACTCTGGTCCCTATGTACAATTTCTTTCTCTTCCAACTTGTCAAAGCGACAAGACTCTCAAATGAAGTTCAAGACAGGCAGCCTTGTTCAAAATAACTGACATATTTGATTCTTCACACACCTTTTAGTAAAGTATTTAATTAAGTAGGTAATTAAAGTATTAATTAAATAACAAATAAAGTATTAATTAAATACTTCAGCACATCGTTGTGAAGCTGTTAAAAAGTTTACTGGTTCTTTTCCTTCCATAAATTTTCCATTAAGGGCTATTAAATACAAACACAAAACCTCTAACTCAGTGAGTCCTGAAGCCCAAAGTTATCAAAATTAAAAAGTATTATGGAGAAATATTGTTGCTGTCTATACCATCCTTACATTTTTCTTTGCCATCCACTGCTGGCCAATATGTGAAACTCCACTAGACATAGGTTTGGTCTGACCAAATAAATACACCCAGTCTTATGTTATTTTAAGTTTTGTTTCCAGAGGAAATGCCAATTAAGAAATGACACTCCCCGTCTGCCTCTGCCTGCCCATATTTCATGTCCAAATACAATTGTGGAACCAGTAAATTAACTCTGAAAAAGTTCTCAGAGATTATTTGATCCCAACAGGTTTTGTGAAAGCTTGACTTTTGGGCACAAGAGAGTCCCAAATCCATTGGTGCAGTAAAAGCACACGCTGTGTGTCAGCAGCAGGCTGCCCAACCACCACAATTACTTACAGCTCCAACCAGCAGTTGTCAGTGTTGCCACCCCTTGCCAGAAAAGGATGGCACAGGAAGGAGAAGCTGGGGCACTGAAGTTACTCCATTATCACACTGGGGGTGGAAACCATGAAAAAGGAATAAAATAAAAACCCAAACAATCGACTTCAATCATTACTCCACATAAACAAGTGATTCCCAGGTCAACCTTGGTAGTTGCCTGTTAAACTCTATAACTACATGAGCAAAAAGGGGTATTACAAAAATGAACACTGAGAGAAATTAGAATCACACCACCGACATCCTGCCCTCCCTGTTCCTCCTTGAGGGAGGAGGCAGCAATAACATGCCCTCCACAGGCAACACAAAGTAGAAGACTCTTCACCTGTGACTGGTAGGACACATCTACACTCTGAGTGGACATGCAAGCTATGCCATGTACTTCAAGACAAGATTAAAAGAAAGTAGCATTAAACAGACATACTCTGAAGGCAGTTTCTTACAAAAAAATTATTGTTAAGGCAGAGCAACTTAAACAATGGTATTTTTAACACAGCTTCTTTAAGAGCACATGTGCAGCAAACTTCCAACTTGGAATGAGTCTGAAGAACCAAAGATTCTAAAGACTAACTTCTTCTAAATGGGGTGGGAAGGGAATAATTGTGGCAAAATAATTAACACTTATGGTTTCCTTTGATACCATCACTGGAAGGGGATAAAAGCTACATCAGTATTTTAAAATATCTATATTCAGTTCTAGCAGCCCAACTGAAGATCTATTTCAGAATTCCTAAGACATTCATTATTAGGACTAAATACAAACTAAGAAAAAAAAGTTATTACCTTTTTTTTTTTCAGCTAGTGCCTTTTCAAAACATAAATGAAACAAAAATCATTACAACAGAAAGTGACACTTCCAACAGGATCTTGATTCAAAGTGTGTAAAATTCCACAGCTTAAATCTGAATCGCCATTAATAATAAAGCAAAAGTATTTTAACTAAAAAAAAAATCTTCCCTCTGTTTTTGATACTGTTGTGCATTATAAAGTGAAAGCTAAAGTAAACTGTTCTTTATTTAATGATGATGCTGTACTTTATATGCAAAAAACACACTTCTGTTTTTTTAAACCCACCAATAACAAACAGAGAAAACATGCATTATTGATTTGTTGTCTTCTTTTAAATTAAAAATAAGTGTCGAAATTGTCCACACAGTTACTATGAATTTGAAGCTTTTTCAGGCGAGTGTAAATAAAAATCTGGCTTCCAGAATGGAAAAGCAACAACTTTACTACACTTAAATTTTTGTAATAAAAAAAGAACAAAGAACAACCCACAACACAGAAACAAAAGCAACAGGCAGATATAGATGGACAGCGAGTGATTTAGTTTCTGGTGATAAATTGGTGTTTTTAACACATAGGCAGCTAAGGAGGAGATACAGACATGGAAAAAAAACCTGAAGAGAGCACAGGCATTAGTTCCACAGCCTCCCAAAGCTACAAAGTATCAAGTCGTATTTCTCAGTAGAAGATTTTCCAGCTCTCCTTTTTCAAACTAAGTTTCTCTTTTCACAGGAATTTCCTGCTGTCAAATTATACAGACCCTAGAGCACCTCCTTGGTTCCAGTGGCACTCTCATTCAGTAAGCACTTTGCTCTTTGTGCATGCTGCATGCAGAGCCTGTGCAACTGATTAAGGACACTTAGCTTAGTCACTCGATAATATGACACCCACAAGTGTTAAACTGCCTGACCTTAATCCTTGGTAAGGGCTCTTGAATCTGGGGCTGGTTCCCTTCTAAATGCAGCTGGAGTTGATTAGCACCAAACGTAGTTCCTTCCAACTGAGTTACAATATACTTGGCTCTCTCTCCTCCCTTTCATTCTCCTCTGTGTACACCTGCCACAATCTTTGCTTTCCCTGTGGTCCCCTTTTCACCTCTTAAAATTCTCATCTCTTCCTTCACAACCCATCTCTGAGGAGATCTCCCCACTCCAGTTCCATAAAGTCCCCCATCTTTAAAATACTACACTCAGGCTTTCTCCCTCTCACCTGAAATTCCCCTCTGACTACAGTACTACCTTTTAAGCTTCTCCTCACTCTCATACCCACAAATTAAGGCCTTTTTTAGTATCTTGCCTATTATTCTCTATCCACTGAGAAATGAACACATTTTAACAAATCAAGAATGCATGAAAAATTCATTCAAGTATTTGTACAAGTCTTTTAAGACACAATTATGAATCCTTGATTTGCCATACTTTAGAAACTGTCCAATTAATATAAAAAATCCTAATTTGTAAAATGCAAATTGACCTACTGTACTGTTCAAGATGGTATCTTTATTTAGAATGAGTTTAGAGAGAAATCTAGAAGGATGTTTAAAAAATAGACAATATGCCATTGGGAGATGTTTTATTCATAGAGACATTGTGAGAAAAGGATTGAAAACATTGAAGATGACTTAATTATAATCTTGAAATTAATGAAACAATTATGTCTGTTTCTCTAGGCAGCATATGAACTTTTAACATAGGCTGGATCAGTACCAGGCTACAGATTTTGGGGAAAGAATTAGAAGTAACAAGATTTCAGATCTATTCCACTTCCCCCGCCATTTCTCTTATTGGTCTGTTCAAAGAAAAAGTATAAAATAGTAAAAAAAACCCAACCCAAACATTCTTTTTTACTATGAATTTCCTGCAATTCTGGAACAAGCTGTGTTGTTTAACCTTTAGGCAACAGTACAGAAATCCAACAGAGCATACAACTGTGGAAGTGCATTTTTCACATGAAAGTAAGGACTTGAAAATGAGGGGCAACCTTTTACCCACCCCAGAAAGGGTGAGCAGAGAGCAGGAATGAAGCACAAATTCCTTCATCTTGTGCCTTCCTGTGAAGCACAGCTGTGATCAAATACCAACAGCAGAAGAAGCAACTATAGAAAGAAGTATTTAATGTATAGAAGTGGCCAGGGATGAACCGGTTCACACACCTACAATTAAATATAGTCAAAAGCAGCTATCCAACAATACCTCTAAAAGACACCATGAAGAACACCTTCTAAGGACTCTGCTTAATATCTTTGGAAACATTTGGTAGAAACAATATTAAATCGTGATTGCTCTGAAAGCTACAACAAATCTGGCATTAATACCTTCTGCTTTTTAATTACACACAAGGATATAGTGACCTGATAGACTTCAACTGGCACTAGTATGTTCTTCATCTCACTTCTAGGCACAAAAACAGTGTAAAATGATTGACTACAACAAAAATATATATGTAAAGCTGCTGGTTTCTTTTTCTTTTGTTCATTTTTTTTTCTTATTTACAGCTGAGTGCTACATTAATGGTAATGAACTTCTGGCTTAAATTAAGTCAAAGACAGTTTCCAACAGTCACAGCATGGCCAAAACTAAGGAGCTCACAGCTTTGCAGCCCAGTGAACATAGCACTGCTGATCCTTGTAGGAGGCAAGACTGCATGTTAACAGGACTGATCTTTCTTGGGCTGCCTGAAAAAACCCTCCTTTTGACTGCTAAGCTACAGCATTTATCTGGTAATCATTGTCTAATTTGTTTTAGGATCTGTATGACTGTCAGGTTACAGCTATTATATTCCATTATATACATATTTACATATATGTATATATATATTAGATTTATAGTATTGGTTTCAAAGCCACAAATGCAAGAAACCATTTGTTTACTGACTTATGCTGGATATTGGACATTTGGGATTTTTTTATTATAATTTTGGCCTAAGCCAACTGACCTGAAACAACTAATTAATTATTCCATGCCTTAGTTTGCCTATCTAAAAGAAATACATTCTCACCTCAAGACCCTTGGGAAGTGACTTTGATATTTTTTAATAGAAGTGCAAATTCATATCGCAGGTTTAAAAATTGCAATGGAGTTCAAACAACTGAAATTTAAATAAGTCTTCTTTGATTGCCCAGAGAGAATTCTGGAGACTTCCTGTTCTCAAAACTAGATTTTCAAATTTAAAGATTATTAGTTCAGCAAGTATTCCTATTATAATGGAAACATCTTTTGTCTTTATTATTTGTAAACAAGCAATTTCTTTATTAAAGGAAAAATCACTCTCATGCTGCTTGAGACATGTGATAACATTGTAGACGAGTTTAGTTTTCCTTTAATTCAATTTTAGGATTTATAACTGAGCAAGACACAGCTTCACTTCTTTAAAAATCGTGGTATCATATATGAAACAACTGCAGCAACTCTCAAGACAATTCTTCACTTATTACTTTGCAGAGGGAAAACAAACAAGAACCACAACACACCAGCTGGGCTAAAATCTCTTCAGCTTTTACTCTGACCCAGATGCAATTTCTTTTTAAATGGGGTGGACAAAACCCACACAATTGTTAGTTACCTACGTATTACAAACATAAGTAAATAAAATGTTTCAACTATTAGATTTGTGCCTCAGATGTGTTTTCAAAATTAATATGCCTTAAAAAGTAGCAACATACACCTGGCATAGCAAAAAGAAATGTTCTTTAAACAAAGATGTAATGAAGTGGAAATAAAATATAAGGTCAGTATAACATTTCATACTGAGTAAGTTCCATAAGACAATGATGTTGAGATTGTTTTGGGTGACCTGGTCCTCACAGCAAACCTATTCCTTTGTAATTAGAGCAGGAAAAACAAGTATGGAAAGTCGATTTTCCCAAGAGGAAAGAAAAGGTGCAAAATAAAGGGAAGTAGTAGTCACAATCACTTATTCTTAAAAAACTTCACCAAAACGTGTGTCTTATTGCAATTAAAAAATGTCACCTGCCCTTAAATAGAAAATGTAAAGACACACTGCATTTCCCAGAGTGCTGTGGGCTTGGCAGATACTGCAGGGCAGCAAATGCCCAATAAATTGTTAGTTTTGCTGAAATATGAGGCACAAAGGTACTGGTTAGTGTGCTTTATGTCCAGAGGTTTCTGACTTAGACACAGAAGACATGGAATCCTAGTCATGCAGTACCTGGAGAACAACTAAACAGCAAGTACAGTACTCATGCAGTACAAACAAGAACCATACTGTGTTTCCTAGTACTAGTGTTTACTAGTCCTGTGTCCTACACAGTTTCCTTGAATGCCCCACCACATCAGTAGAAAATATACAGGTCACAGCAGCTAAGAAAAACTGAATTTATACATCTCCATTTAAAAAATTCTGTTCTTTTAAAAAGGCACTATCATCCCATCACCTTCATCCCATCCACCAAGACCATCTGCAAATTCCATTGCTCTGTGAATGCTCAGCTACAGACACAGTAAAATCTCACTGCACTGTTAAGGCAGCTGCTGGTAAAGGCACAGCTGTACACAGATGACAGGCACAAAAATGAGGCCTTTAGAACTAGAGAAAAGTTTTGTCTGTTTTGGCATGTAATAATTTCCACTAAAAATATTTTTCAAAAGCAATGTCATCTTTCATATTTAATGGTATTCCTCCAAACCCTGAGCAGTGAATGTTGGATTTTTCAGAGGAACTATGTGAAGTTAATGCCATTTTAACACAGTTTTGGAGAACATTTTTATTGGAGAGCTAATTACAGAGAGTTGAGAATGCCTCCAGTTTAAAAGTTACTTAATCCCTCATGGTAGAACTGTAGGTGCTGACTTTCTTACCCTCTTTGTAAAGTGCAAGCTGTTAAAAATGCTAATTGTCTGAATTCACAAAATTCTCCCTTCAAAGAGAAATAAAACTGTTTTGAACGGTAGCTTTTGAATACGATTTTGATTCTAAAGCAGCCTATTTAGAGAAAATGGGATCCATAAATGTCAACACCACCTGTAGTCTGCTTGATAATGTGACTGCTTTCTGACAACAGCACTGATAAGCCACAGGCACACTAGAACAAACACATCTTACTTTATCTCTTATATAAAACTCGAAGGAGGTGGTGGTTACTAGGAAACTTTCTGTTCCTAATTTGTTTCAACAGAAATCTGCAAATACAAGTTTAAGCATCAAACAATACCAAATAAAATTCGGTAGATTAGCATTTTAGATTTGGTAGATTAGCAGCTTTCTTGGGTTTGGTGACAATCTCTGTACAACAGTGCAAAGCCATGCAATGTTAGAGGCAAATTGTCTTTTGAGTGAGTTGTGACCATGAGACAGAGCTGTATTACATATGAAACAAGAAGTAAACTTTATGGCAATGCAAAACCCAATCTTCTGTCTTCTACTTATAGAAAAGACTTGACAGAAACAGCCTTTAGGCAGGAAGATCACCTTAACAGAGATTATGAAATAAATGTGTTTACCTAGTACTTTACATGAAACTATTGTATGTAAGTTATGGTTATTCTAATTATGAAGAATGAAATTTTGGTAATGTGATAAGCACAGTTAAAAAGAACAAAGGAGGAACAGTTATATCTAGCAAATTTTTTTGTCTGCTAGAGGTTTCCTGGGGAAATTTTTAATAATGGATGTCATTTTTCTACAGGAGATTTTGTCAATACCTTATGATGAAACAAAATGGTAGCTTTAAAACCAAAAAGAAACTAAATATGTAAAAAAATCCCTATAAAGTTGTAAAAAACTTTCGTATTAATCTTTGCAATGAAAAGGGATCTTGACAATAGAAAGGTATCAAAATGCAATATTCTAATGAATCTTCTTTTTATATTGGTTGTTTCTTATTTTGATTGCCAGAAATAGGGGAATGAGAAAGGAAATCTGAAGTAAAGCAGCATCACAGTCTTCTATGAAATATTCATTACCACTTGAACAGGACTTTTTCAGTGTTGTTTTGCATTAAAATCTTTTGAGGGGAAGAAAAAAGAGAGGAAAAGAAAACACACAGATCACAGGAGTTACCACGCAGAAGGTAAGGTCAGTGACCCATTTAGATCAATATCTCACTAACAATGACCAGGATTTTGAAGTGGATACGCAAACCACATCATAGCAGATTTTACAGTCATCACAAACACACCTGGACATACAGCAGAGAACATACACAGGGTGTTGCCATGAGGAACCACTCCCATGATGCTAAACAGGGAGAATCATCAAAAGGTTGTTTTGTTTCACATTTATTGCCACCCCTACCTTACAAAAGTCAATATATCTCAGCCATGCAAAGTCTGGATCATTCATGCAGATCTTTTCTTCAGACTTCTTCAGACTCTATGAATCCCCTGTGGTTGCCAGAGTTGAGTGAAAAAAAGATCTAACATATAATTTAATGGTTTCCCCCACCAGTTCAAGATCATTTCCCACAGTATGTTAAGTGTACTGTCCAATTCAACTTCAAATAAAATCAAGCCAAAGGGCTTCAAAACCACTTCAGACAGATTATTGCAAAGTCTAATACGTTTTATTGGTTCTAAGTAAAAGGTTTTCTTTCATTAGCTTAATTTAATTCCCTTAGTGAGTTGCTATTCTTTTGAATCTACCAAAATACTCACAATTACTCCATAGTGGTTATAAAAGAGCCTTTGAATACTTACTGATACTTCATTTCAGCTAGCCAGCCTTTAAAAAAATCTAGGCCAAATTCTCTGTTACTGTAAATCAACATAGTAAAATTGAAATTAATGACAGCAAACATGAACCTGGCATACTGCAAGAATCCAGGTGGTGGAATTGAAAAGACAGACTAAGGAGAATATGCATGCATTGTGTCTCCCCTGTTTATTTTGCCATCAAAGGATCACAAAGGATGGAAATTCAGTTCCAAATTAAAGGTATTAACACCTCTTATTCTGCAAAAATCACCCGGGGAGCACTTGCAAATTTACTTTGGTTAGTCACATTCCTATATGGACTTCTTTTTTTCCTTTCTCTATACAATCAAAGTGGTGGCTGCCTAAGTTTCAAACAAGTACTTGAAGGTGAACTGTTCTTGAACTTTAGATAGGACTTTTTTAACCTGCTTTGACTAATTTTATAAATGGAAACTGGTAGAAATAACCTCTTCACATGAGTTTATTTTACCTTCTCTTTCAATTAATAGAGATGCCAACACCCACTCTTTCAATTAGTAGAGATGCATGTACCAACCGAGCTACTTTTTTATTTTTACTTAATAAAAGAATTGTAAGATTCTCTTGCGTCTTGAGACATACATGATATCAGATAGGAGTGAAACTCTCTTCATTTGCTTGTGGGTTTTTTTCCAAATTCAGTCGGGTTTTTTTGACATCACAGATACTCATTAACAATATTGGTATAACCACAAATTACACCAAACCCTTATTGAACAGCTACTGAACTGGCAAAGCAGAGGCAAGAGAAACGAAGACTTCCCAGTCCAAAACTGCCCTACTTACATGACAATACATCCTGAAAAATCATGTCTTTTTTAAACACAGTTGAAAAAATCAACCTATATAATTTATTTTGACACTACTATAAACTACATAAAACAGTGGAAGGAAAAAAAAAGGGGAATCCTTGATTTTGATAAACCCAAAGAAGACCTTTATCTGACATGTTATATATTCTGACACCAGCCTCACAGACTCATATTTCAACTAATAATCTAAAACTGAAACTGTGTTAATACAGTAGAAATTGAATCTTATTGTAATAATTACTCTGTTGAGTTCTACAGAAATGCCAGAATCATAGTATCATTGATACAACTTTTTTTTGAAGTTTTCCATATACTTCTATTGTAGAATCCCTGAATAAAATTGGACATGAATTCTTTTCTTAACATATTTTTCCATGGAACTGGTTTCTCTACCTTCTAACTTGGATTTTGCATAATATCAATCTCTTCCCTTCTTCTGACATCCCCTATTAGAAGAAAGTCAGATGAAGAGCAGAAGAGGGAAATAACTCCTCAATCTTCCTTAGCTGAAAGGTCTTGCCAGGACATGGATGAGCAAGGATTGCCTTCCTCAGCATGAAGAAAAGACAGATGCTTAAGACTGAGTTTTTCAGTGTAGTCAGTCTGGCTCAGAGCTAAGGCTGTGACATTGCTTCAGCTGCCAGCAGCTCAGAACAGGGAGCTCTGATTCTCCTCTCAGTATCACTTCTACAGTTTTTAGGTTATGGTACAATTTTTTGTGGTTTTGACACCAAAATATGTTCATATTTGCGAAATCACATAAATGACTTTATTAATTCCTCAAAGAAATAATTGACTCTCTTGCACTTACACAGAGTTGAGAGAAAGCTTATTTTGAAATGCCATTCTCCAGGTGTCTCTTCCGGAAAGTTGATTTGTTCTTAATACAGAAAGTTCATTCAAAAAGCATGGTGCAGCCTAAGAAAAATCTGTAACTAAAGAAGGAATCCTTAAGCACCAAAGGTCAAGCCTTTGGTGATCAACTCTGGTAGGCAATGTAAAATAGATATGAGTTCTTTAACTGAGGAACACTCCCGACGTAACCAATGAGACTGACAGCATGGCCAACTTCTTTTTAAATTGCAAGAATCAACCAGGAAAACTTACAGGCAGCAGTTAAAAGCATTCTTTCTCTTAGTCATATATTTGACACTTAGGATAGAAACCAGGCCTCTCAAATTTCAACATGAGAATATCTCATGAGAATGAATATATTTTCAGCTTCCATCTGTGATGTCATTACAGCTCCAATCTGTTCAAAACCAGAAAGTCAGGCCCAAGTGGAAGTGTCTCAATCTGATTTTCATACACCTTATAGATTTGTAATTTAATAACTGTTTGGGTCAGCTATAAATTCTGTATTCTGTAATTGTCAGGCTACTTGCTGACATAATGAACTAAGTCAGGTTTCAAATGTTTGTTGCTGTAAGTTATTCAAAAAGTGGGTACTTACTAAAGCCCACTTCTCCTTAAAAAAATTAAATTGCACAAGGTCCCCAAAAGGCAGAGATAAAATTCCAAGCCATGGTGCAGAATGCCAGTCTGGGTCCAGGAAACAGAACGGTCCAGTTAACACAGTCTCATAAGCTCTGTCCTGCTGACACTGGCCTATGACTTCCATTTCCAGAGCTTGCAGCAGACTCAGGGTTCCTCACACTCACTTGTTAGTTACTGGTAGCTTAATCAGTCAAAAACAACAAAGACTGCTCACTTAAAAGAAGATTTCGGCTGATTTTCATGTCCCACTCCACTCTCTCACAAAGCTTCAATCTCCTCTACAACTTTTTGGATAAAATAAAGTGGATTTTTCATAGAAATGTCAAAGGAAAAGGTTAAACTGCACCTCTCTCATTCATCAGAATGATTTTCTTCCTCTTTTCATACTTGTTCTGTAGTATGAAATAAAGAAGCAGATAATTTGAAATAGCACTAAATGACAAATAAAGGAGTCTTATACTCACCCCAGGAAATCTGAAGTTAGATCATATACAAAGCCCCTAACAGTTGACACTAGAATTTTCTCCTTATCTCTCTGATTTCTGACATTCAAGAATGTGACCTTCAAAATTAATTTCCTTTGAGCCTGATTTTTTTCTGTTCCTCCTTGTTTAGCAGTTATTAAGTATCTCATAAGCACACACTGTACATCAAAGTAAGGAACTACCGTAACACAGACCTTACTTTATTTTTCTCCATTTGTTCTACTTCCAATTTTCATCTCATCTGATGCATATGCTACCAGGTGATGTTTAAACAAAATTCTTTCAAGTTAATAAAATTGTCCCATATTTATTTATTTTAAACCAGCACCTGTTATCTCTCCAACTCCGGCTGTTTGCTGTACCTTCTGTGATTTCACAGCAGCTGACTGCAGTTGAATTTGGCATACACAAGCTTATAAAGCAATACTCATCTCATCTCATTCCATTTGATTGCACCTAATGTGTGTGGGAAAGAGTTGTAGAATTTAAGAACAAGGGAATGTCACCTTCTCTGATGTTGTTACTAATTGTAGGCAGTTTTATATTGTTTCTTTTGCTTTGTTTCTTTTTGTTTGTTTTTCTTTGTTTCTTTTTATGTGCTGAATCAAGACAACATAAACCAGACCTGTGATGAATTACAGCAACTGACTGTAATGAAACTGGACAATAATCACTGAAAAGGTAGCTCTCTACCTGAAAAGCCACAGAAGACACTTAAGGTGTAGGCAAGTGCCTTTAACAGCCCATTTTCCATTACTGCTTAAGAGAATTTACTATTTCCAGTTTCCATCTGGAATGCAATTCCAGTGGCAATGATAGAGACAAAAAAGAGAGAAAAATGTAAGCAGCCAAAATGAGCTTTTGATTTTCCTAAATTATCAAGAATTCGGATCCAAGGTTATGATTTAATGACACAGGCTATGACTAAAATATACATATTACAGTCCAGGGATTATAAAAATTAATAAGCCTAGTATCAAGTAGCTTTAAACATTAGGATATCAAAGGGGCTTTAGCTCTATGTGCCCGTGTCTGCATGGGGGGTGGGGGGGAAGGGGCAGTTTGCATTTCGAATTTTTATTTTTCTACCAAGGAAATTATTTGCCTTAAGTGTGTTGTATGAAATAAGCAGGTACATGATTTTAAAATGGATGCCTGAACATACACTCTGCCAGTACTTACCTTCCTTCTGTCCTAAACAGTTTTGTTGTGATGGGGCTTAGCACCACAAAACTGTTTAGGAGGGTCAGTTAGAAAGGAAGTTATTGAGGGCCAAATTCTTCCACTCCCACCAATATTACATTAATTACCTGCACTGTATAATGCCCGTGGGTATCCGTAAAACTAAGACCATGACATAGTAGCCACCATTAAATATTTATGGGCACTATCTAAAGACTAAGGCAGACTTGGAAAATTACAATAACTTACCCTACTCCCACTTAAAATCTTTGAAAACTGAATTATCGGCATAAAAGCACTTTCAGCTACTTGAACACACAGAAAAGGGAAAAATACGTGGTAACCCAGACGAAAGATGTAGGGCTTGTCAGTACCATTGGCTTTTTTTTAATTCCTACAACTTTTCCTGCCTCCAACTAGAAAACTGAAGAGAAAGGTACATGCTAAGGGGCTAAGAGACACTTCATCTTGTCTTCCCACTCATAATCTCAAGATGACTGTCAAAGGATTTTTAATTTCCTGTGCTACAGAGATCAGGTTAATCTTCAGTGAGAGGTGTTAGCAAAATCCTATAAGCAGAGCTAAGTTCTATGCGCCGAAACTTAAAACCATTGACATCCATCACTAGTAATCATTCCTATGCCCAAGTAAACCTTTTTATATGACAGTCACTACAAATATTAACTATAAGTCTGAAGTGCGTGTGTTGCTACTGAAGTAAGAGTGTTATGTATTTACAATTTGTTCTGGACAGGTAGCAAGACTTTTGCCTTTAGAAACTTCTGGGTTGCTCCAGAATCTAAATCTTTCTGTAATATGCAAGAATTCTCAAAGTAAAAGCCACTGAAACCAAAATACCTAAAAATTATCAACGTGAAGGTCACTGATCAGATCCAATGAAGGCTCTTTGTGCATCTCTCTACTCAGACAACACTTAACCTTGAATTTATTTTACTTGCTACCTCAGTAGTACCTCAGAGTCTACCAAGGCCTCCAAAGATACTACTTGCAACCATTAAGAGACTCAGATTTCAAATATTACTACATATAATTAATTACATTAATTACAACATAGAAATAATACTACATAAGCTTTTAGCTATGTGTTTGCTAATAAGTGTATTTTCCAGCCTGTATGTTATCTACTTGTGATACTCCACTACCTGAAAACATTGACCCTTGAGATTTTTGCCAACTTAGCTTTCTGCTTAAAGCTAAAATAAAGCTAAATAAAGAAGTCTTTCTTTTGTCCTGATGCCTCATTTGTTGCTTCAAATGCACATAGTAAGTTTAATGTGAACAGTCCCCAACCCAAAAATTAGCTGTACAACCTGGTCAGGAACGAGTACCCTGTAACTGAACGTAAGAAAATCATGTACCACGTATAGATAACCACAGAATTAATGGAAATGTTCTCTTGTCTCCCATGGTCAGTATTTCAAATATTCCTCTTGGACATATTGCAGAATAAAACTCCACAGAATTCTGAGTAGAAAGGTATCAAGGACCACAAAGTCTGTTTCTAATTCAACATTAGTCTCATTGTACTGTGTTTTACACATGATTTTAAAAGGTGTATCTGTATCAGTATTCTAAGACTTAATGAAAAAACCTCACATTTGTAGCCTTCTTTTATGTGCTACAAATATGTTCTTTTATGGAGAGTGATCTATGTGTCCAAGCTGAATTCCTTTCAGCCATGTCTAATCCAAAAGATGAACTCCAAGATCATATTCAATGCTACCAAACCACTAATAGACACTCGATTCACAAATGGAATCCTCTGAAGTGTGCAGAGGGTGGGCATCAGATCCTGAGCACCACCAGTTTTGAGACTGAATCCTCTTGTGGTGTGCTGCATTATATTGACAGTCAGCTCTAGTGTCAGCTGTGATCTCAGTTTTTGAAATACGTGTTTCCGCGCTGACATTCATAATGGCACAATGCTGAGCAACGTTTGGGCCTTTGTGCAAGTTCTCAAGTGAACTGCTTTCAGTTACAGAAGAGAGGACTTTTCACTGAGTCATGATACAATCAGAGTAGAAACATGGTTACTTTAATAGTACATGCAATTGTTTGGCCAAGGAAGATGCATTAAGAGCACTTGCTTCCAATCCAGGGTAGCTTTTCCTGCTGCCTTGTAGTGGTATCTACTACTTTTCTACAGTTTTAATTCCTCTAAACTACAAATATCTGAAATAAAGCAGCAAGAGTAACTAAAACAGTGGGAAACAGAGGCCAGCCTCTCTCTGGAGGGGGAAACCTTAGGCAAGCTGACACAAAAACTTAAACAAAACACTTCTCTCTGTCTCAACAACAACAAAAACCCTCACTGTATAAGAACCTGACTTTTATTTACACTTTCTACATACACCAATCACCTTTATATCATTTTGTATCAGGTAACTATTATATCATTCATATGGAAATCCCAGTGACTGATAAATCCTGTAATACCTTACAACTACTTCTGCAGTGGCACTCTGATAAATCATATACTGCAATGCTGTAATGGCAGCAGCAAAGAGATTAGGTGTGTAGATTATTAAGGGAACAGATTATGTCTAGAATTTTCCATCTCTCTGTGGGAAGATTTCAAGCCCACATGGCTTTTTTTGGCTCAGTTTTTTCACAGAATCACAGAATATGCCATGTTGGCAGGGACCCAGAGGATCATCGAGTCCAGCTCGCAGCCCTCCTCAGGACCATCTCCAAGAGTAACACCATGTGCCTGAGAGTTTTGTTAGTAACCTTCCTCTTTTACTCCTCTGCAAAGCAAGTTAAAAGAGAATGGGGAAAATTATTTATCAGGCTGCTGGGAGGAAGCTGATTTTCTTTTAGAGTATTTATCAAATTCTTTCAAGTCTCTGTGGTTCAATATAGTTAGCTACATCAAAGCCAAAGCCTACACTTTTGAGCTCTTCATTTACTGTTAAAATCCACATTCTTGGATGCTGAAATGTTTACTACACTTTCTCCAAGCTTAGGAGTTAGTGGTCTACTAGCTGTATCAGTACCAAAACTATTTTGGATGACTGCAGTCATGTTTACTGAAATTATGTACTAAGAGAACAGATTCATTGTTTATACTAGGAAGATTAAGCTAAACATTTACAGGGAAGTTCTTTTTATTTCTTCTACCCCTGCAGTCATATTCTCAATCACACATCAGCTCTCAAAACCTGAATTTATAACATGAAATAAAATTGGTGTCATCTGCCATCACAATAAAACACCGGGGTTCACATTGTTCTTTGAAGACAATGAAAATGCTTCCTTCCAGGTGTCGAGGTTTCCTCACACCAGACTTCTAAACTAGCAAACTGCACCCCAGATGCCCATCTCTCTACTCTTAGCTCATCTCAAACATCTGAGATATATCACCAGATGTCAAGCTGAGACATACCTAACCACAGCAGAATATTGCTCACCATGCTGAGTGTATGACACAGACCTGCTGTAAATTTTTTCACTGCTGTTGATTACTCATTAGTACTTCAGGTGATCAGAGAAAGCCTGTGTGAGATTTGTTGGTGGAATCCTTATTTCTCAGGGTTACTGTACTAATGCTGTATAAACACATTTCCAAAAGTCACAAAGTAAAAACAAACAATACCAAGAGTAAATAAGAATTTCAAAGAAAGATTCACCTTGAAAACAGATCCTTACTATGATTCCTCCCACTCATATCTGGAATCAGTCCCTTACCAGGTATCTGAAAGGATTCCATCTTTATACTGACTTTGATTCAAGAACACTTCACATTACACACCATCATGTTGACAATAAGGAGATAGCAAAAAGTCTACTTTCAGAGGCTACATAAAACAGAATAAGCAGAAAGTAACCTTCCCAACTTCCTGTTTCCAGATTTCACAGATTATTCTGAGTTGGATTCCAAGTCATCCAAGTCATAAATTATTACATCTGACAATAACAGCACAAAAAAATTTCAAATGTGAGGCATCTGACTGCTTGATACACATTTGGCCAAATTAACAGTCAGCATCTTCAAGCCACTGTGAAATTTTAAGGTTTCTCCTCTCGCTGAGTATTGGTCCCTCTGTGCTGAGTGGTTACTATCACCAACAATCTCTTTCCTCCTCCAAAGACATGGTAATTATACACAAGCTTGATATTAAAGAAGCTGAACAAGCAGCTTGCTGCACTAATTCATATGCAGCTATCACATTTACAGCTCTACCTCACAGTTTTGGAAGAGTCAGAATAGTTTCCACCTACTACACTAGAAAAGTAATTCAATCAACTTCAATCCTTTTTACAAATTAGCCTTCAACTGGCAATTTTCACTGCAAAACTATTATAACAATTTGCTTTCCTGTAGAAAACTGATTTAGTTCAAGCAATAACTATTCAATATCATTTTCCTAGTAAGGTGAATTACACAGATTTATCAGTTTTCATGTCTAGAAAGGTCTTTATAGGCTATTATTGTATTTCCTACTCTGTGTATGGATTGTATGCCACAAAAACCCCCACTTGCTCCATTCATTTAATCACAAACCACTGCACAACCCCCACTACCACTCACACCCCAAAAACACTCCCCACAGCACTGGAGAATGGTAGAAAAGAAAGCAGTCACCACTCATTGTGAAGTGGGTAGACAGAATTTAAAAATAAAACTTCTTAGAGAAGAGATAGCAGGATTAATCCCCGGTTATCAAGTGCAATAAAAGCCTTGAATGTTCTGTGAGCAAAAGGACAATTCAGCCTTTTCTTGTCCAAAACCATGTCAACAATCCAATGTGATCTAGTCATGTACTGTGTGAGTACTGTACTTGCAAAATATATTATTGCAAAATAGGTTATTGCTTCAATATTTAATGTGTGATAGTAAATATGCTTCACACCAGGTAATAATGAAAAATCACTCTTGTGGAGTCCAACAGAAAAGGCATGAATGTGTATGAAACCACAATTTACTAAAAAAGCAAATTAAGAGTTAGACTGGAAAGCAATAGAGTTCTTCTAATCCATTTAGAGCAGCTGTGGACACTTACTGACAAGGAACCACCTTTACTGGGTGCTTTTTTTGGGTCTGTCTACCAGAAAAAGCAATGTGAGGAAACAAATCAAGTTGGTAGTAATTTTCATTCAGAATAATTTATCAAATTTATTCTACAAGGTAGACGACCTATATACCTTTTTCTTACATTTTTTGTGATTATAGTATAACTTTGGTCTACTTGTTAAAAGAAAATAGTTGTAATAACTTAAGGGCATTAAACTTCTTGGCTCTCCTTTTATTAAAAACTTCTCATCTATCAAGAGAATTCTACTCACATTCTCCTAACATGCCTGAAACTTTTTTTCACTTGGTTCTTATTCCAGAGGTCTTTGTCTTATTCTGGAAATCTGTAAATGCTGCCAAACCCCAGCAACAACCTGTGTTGTGAAGTTGTGTATTTCTTTTATCATCAAGTTACCTTACAGAAATATAATACCATTCAAAAGATGTGTTTAACACCTTTGAAAGGTACAACACAAACATGTAGATATGATTTTTTTTAAATTCTTTTCAAATTTTAGCTAGTTAGAAAAAATACACAAAGAATTATATAATTTGAAAAATTATATGTGACTTTATTCAAGAGTAGAAATAATGAAACTTGCTAAGTATTATATGAACTATTCTTAGTAACAAGTATTATACTAATTACTATGCAGTTTCCTAAAAAAGAATAAAAGGAAAAAAAATAAAAGTTTTCTGTGAATTAGAGTACAGACCAGTGAAATAATACGATCAACAGTTCTAAGTTCAAGAAATATGAATTAACACTTATCTAAAAATTTGTTAAGAAGCTGTTAGAAAAAAATAGTTCCCAAGAGTTTGAGTTTAAAAATTCTATGATTTCCAAATTAGGTTTATGTTCCATTAGTGCTTGCACAAAACTCCCACAGCCTATGGCTCAGCACATTTTATTGTAACATAGAATAAATTATGTAGTAACCTGTTAGGAGCCATTGGTAGTAAAAACTGTATTAAAAAAATAGACTAAAAGAAATTACTACATAAGGGTTAAACACAAGAGGAATTAAACTAATTTGAAAAGCTTCTGAAGGAATCAGATTTTGTTCCAAAAGCCTTCTCAGATATTGAAGGTCTGGTTTAGGGTGGAGAAGGGGAGGGTTTGTTTTGAGGTTTTGGGGGTTTTCTGCAGTTGGTTGTTTTTTGTTCTTTCAAGCCACGGGGGTAACCACAAATCAATGCAGTGGAGAACTAAAAATAACTAGAAATAGCAATTCCAATTCCCTTACGTTGCAAGGCATTTTTCTTCATATACATTTCAAGTAGAACAGATATATTTGCAACAAGAGATTCGTAAAAGCCATGCAAAACTGACAGATAAACTTCAGGGGACTCACCTCACTCTCACTACCTGATCAAATCTGTGCAGTTCACTATCTAGTGAAGTGGAAGAGTTGCTGCTACTCTGTGGGGTTCTAAATCCTCAACTTTCAAGGCCATTTGCCATGGGGACATAAATAAATAAAACACACTATCAGGTAAGTTCACCCCCTTCCACCATCTCCTCAAAGCTTTGTTTCAGGAACTTCCAGAGACTGTTTTGCTATTACTGCATAGTTACAAGACAGAAATATTCCAGCTTTGTAAAACTGGCATTGATTTGACATGCAGGAGAATCATGAATAAATGGTTTCAAACTGGCTACTGCCACGTGACTTATTATTTAGAGATGCAAAACTCTCCCATTTGCAGTACTTATCTGCTTCCAATCACTTACAAGATTGATAATCTACACTGTGCATGGCAAGGGTTAAAATACATTCTGGAGATACTCAATGGACAATTCAAGTCCAGATGTTAAGAAAAGGGACATACAAGTCAAAATCTTATTCACTAGAGAGAACTGCTCAATGATATGAAGGTCAGAACGATCAGTAAATCCTGAATATAGACAAAGGCGTAATGGTTCTAATGTATCAGTTAAAGATTGTGGCAATTAGTCCATACAGGTTATTTTCAAAAATACCATCTCAAAAGAAATTAGTCCCCTTTTCAATATAATGGCAACAGAATATTAAGTTCTGGAAAAAAAAAAGAAAAAGAAAAAAGTGTTGGTCATCACTGAATACAACTTTGTAGACAATAAAATCTTACATTTATCAGAATTTAAGGAAAACCAGCTACATGAGAGCACATGTAACTGATCAAGAATGCCTCATTTAAGGAGGACAAGCCAAGTATAGACCATATTGTGACAGACATTAATTGCTAAAAGCACAAATTAATTACAAAACAGTCAACTCTGAGGTTCCTGTTGCAGAAGTTTTTAATTAACAGTTCTTAAAGTGTAAGAAACCATCAGAAATATTACTGATATAGTAATATCAGCCCACTGTATGATTGGTTACAAAACCTGTGTTACAGAAACAGGCACATAAATGCACCCCAAAACATTTCCTGATACATAACTAAAGGGAAAAATAATTTAAAAAATGTAATAAGAATTTTCTTGTGAATCCTGTGCAATCCTGTCTTAAATTTCTGCTGCCAGGCAATATAATCACATGAAACAAAAATTGTCTCTGATAGCCATTGAGTATTTCTATGCATTTCAGAATATGCTTCACTGGGAGGAGAACAGCCCTTGAAGTAAGAACCAGATGAATCCTGACGGAAGCTATTACAATCAAATTTATCAAACTGCCAATCTCACACTGTGTGATAATTCCAATAATTCCTCATTTGTGGGTGAAAGCTGTCCCTGCCCATGGCAGGGGGTTGGAACTGGATGATCTGTAAGGTCCCTTCCAACCCAGGCCCTTCTACCTACAATCCTATTCCTTGTTCTATGAAAGTAACAGAAACCCTTATAAACAGCTGTCACAAACCTCCAAACTCTTAACAACTTATAACAACCTTAAAAGTTCTCTACTCTGTTTATTTTTCCTAATCCTAACTTCTACTCTATAACTTCAGACTTAGGGAGGAGGGTGGATCACTGCATTGAGCTCAGATGATGATGAAGGGACAGCAGTCCCCATCCTAACTCCTGGGCTGTCACACCCTACAGAACTACCCAGAAGTCTCCACTCTGGAAAGCCTCCATTCCTGACTTCCAAGATATAACTGCAACCAGTCTGAAGTTTCATAGAATCAAACTATTAAGTACTGAAATGAAAAGAGGCCAAGGGGACCTCTTCATCTTTAAAAAGGTGAATATTTTCCTTTTCAAGTCACCCTTCCTCTACCAGTCATATCTGAGATAGCTGCTTACTTTATATATTCAGCTGAATTTAAAGGAATACACATACTTTTAAAAATAGCTATTTGATCCTTTTTCTAGTTGACATTTTTTATTTGGAACCGTACTTTCAGTTTGTAGCTTTCTGAAATTAGTTGGATAATATTTGGCAATAATAAGTGAAAAAATCTTTAACTACTCCAACAAATTTTAGCAATTTTGTTACTTTTATAGGAATAGACATTGATTTTTCATGAAAGCAAGTACTGCTGAAGAAGAATATTAAAGCAATTCAAGTAGTGCAGGAAAAATATTTGACAATAGAAGAAAATAAAAGTTATACTATACTTGATCAAAAGTGCAGAGGCTTAGATACACAGCATGCAATAACTTGCATTTAAAGTGAATTGTCTAAAACAAGGCAAATATAATAATCTAAAGGTTTTTTGAAGAACAAGAAAGATTTTGAATATCTCTGTAGATAGCAAGAGACCTTTCTCTTGCCAATAAAATTGTGAATATATAATTAAGCACTAAACAGCGCTACAGGTATCATGTTCAGAACTGTTCCATGGAGAAAAACCACCTCTTTCACCTCTGACAACTCCTATTCAGAACACTTATGGTTTGTCCACAACACATCACAATTCTATCTTTGTAAATAAAAGCATGTAATAAATGTGTTACATCATCTGTAAGAACCACAACAATACCAAGAAATGCTGTATCTCCTTCACAGAGCCATTTTACTCAAATTAGAATTAAGCAAGTCTAGTAGAAGAGTTTAGGAGGGGTTCAGGCAGGGGAAGATAGTCATCAGCTCTCTCCAACGTTGTTTTCAAAAGTTAATGGGCTTTGTTTAAAGAGAGTTAAGTCAGAGCCATTATTTAGGGCTCTGAATGTGATTAAAGTGTTGTAACACCTGTTTTACATGGAGAGGCTGGGAGGGCTGGGACAGTTCAGCTTTGAAAAGTCAGGTCTTGGATACTTATTCTTGGAAGTTAACCCTTTTCCCTTTCACAGTTTTTAAAGTAATTTATTTATTAAAAAAAAAAAAACGAGATACACATGACTAATGTAATTTGTAAGAACAGGAATACAAGGTCAAACCAAAGATCCATCTAGTTCAATATTCTGTCTTCCAGTAGCAGCCAACAGCAGATGACTGAATAAGCTTGTAAGAACAGAACAAGTATACAGGGACTGAGTGCACACACTGTTCTGTGGGAATGTTCTACAATCCAAGGATTTATGGCTCAAGCTTTCTTGAAAATAAATAATTTCTTTGAACCCAATAAGTCTTAATAACGTGAATTTGTCACCTACTTGTCCAACTGCTTTTAAACCCACACAAATTTTATTATCTACATACAATGCACTGGATCAACAACTTCCACAGCTTAACTTCATGCTGTGTGAGGAACTGTTTTCTTTAATCACACTGAGCCAACCACTTGCTGAGTTTGATAGCTCTTAATTCTCATACTGGAAGAGACAACTCCCTCCTGTTCTCTTTTTCCTTATAGTTCATCTCTCCTCTCTGTTTTCTCTTTTTCAGCCTAAAAGCTCCTAGCATGAGTTACTCTTAAAAATAAAAGTTCCATTCTACTGGTTATCCTTTAGCATTCTTTTCTAGACCTTCTGCAGTTCTATTACATCCCAAGAAAAATCAAACCAGCAGACAATATGAGATGCCTATGTAGTCCATACATAATCACGTTCTTTATTTTCCAGTCTCTATCACTTTCCTAATGTTTTAACCACTGTTCTTAATTATTTCCATAAGCCATGAGAAGTATCAAGATCCTCTTTCAGAGAGTATCATTTTTTTCGCAAAGTTGAAGTTGTCCAGGATACATGGAATGAACATGGTGTAAACTGCGATATTTTATTTAGCTACATACTTTTGACATCATTACTTAGACTTCAAAGATTCTTTGCAGGTGCATTTGCCAGAATTTCACAGTAAATACATTCATCATATTTTGTCTGACTGGAAGAGTAATTCTGTTATGAATGAACTGCAAGACTAACAAAAGCAGATATTCTTTAGTTACGGTTTTAGATCTGGGTGAAAATATCTCCCAAGCCAATATAGCTAATACTCACATCTGCACATAATTTAAGAGGCAAGCTGAAGTCAGTATGTGTTACTACCAGGTGCTGTAGTGCAACATTTCCTTTACGCTATCAAATAGTTCCCTGTAATCCATGGCCCAGTTCCATAAAAGATATTTACATTTTGACTGCATTGCAAGTTAATTAATCTTGAACAAAAACACTAATAAAATATTAAAAATAACATCTAAGCCTTCTAAATTCAATAGTTTGCAGTTTTGGACAGTCCCAAAGTCCTCTACAGCCTGCTTTAACCTTGACAGGTTATCTATGACAGGTTTAATTGTAGTCAATAATGTGAACTATATTTTAAATACCAGATAACTGTAAAATAATATTTAACATATAAAATAAATTATGAAACATATTTATGGCCAGTGACAATATATCAAACTCAATAGAAGCCAGTGCCAAATTTCATTGGCGCCAGTTAACAATCCTCTGCTTTATATAGAGAAAATATCAACAAATGAAAATGCTTTATTTTACTTTCACCCCATCAACAATCATTTTATAGTGTCTATTAAACATCAAAAGTAAACACAATCACAATTCTGAAATTTCCAAAAACACACAGAATGCATTTAGGCAGCTCCTGAGTAGAAAAGATGGCATATTACTAAGCAGTTTATAGTTTTATTTAAAATTCCTTAGGGAATTTTCTGTACAGGCTTCTGTTATCAGAGTAGCAATTCCCATCTTTTGTTTTGTCTCTAACAACCTGCCAGGATAATTAAACTCACAACTCAGCATGTCTCAGTGACTACTGAATCTTCTGGACAGACATCAGAAGACTGGCATGGCAGCAACTCATGTCTCTTTAATGAAGAAGGGAAAATCTCCAGCACCAGATGTCCAGTTAATCCTGTCTCAAAGGCAAAACCAAACACCAACAAAAAAACCCAAACTGAAGCAAAAAAGAGCACACGTCCCCCTGCCCCAGAAAAGAAGCTCTGCTGAACAGATCCATCTATTCTAGTTGACCTGACCAAGTATAAATCCTAAACAAAAATGCAGAGCAAAGTCCTTGCAGCGTTCATTTCAAGCCCCCTTGGTCCTCACACAGGTAACCCACAGTTCATTACAGAAATGTCCACAAAGAAACATGATTCTATTGTTCTATGTTGTTATTTCACCATATTCTTAGTGTCCCTCCCAATACACGTTAAGTGCAGTACAAATAGACCACCTGCATAAATTACAGAAGTTTAATCTAGGAATCAATTTAGACACTGGGCTCTCCCTTTAGTGGTGTCACATTATCATATATCTCAGCTGACAAGTGCAAGTCTCAAACTCTTTCATCTGGTCAGAGCTTTAGCTTTTCTTGTGCTCCTAGGCATAAGAAAACTCTCAAACCATGAATTTCTTCCTTGCAAGGCCCATTTTATCAATCATTCTAAGAAAATAAGAATCTGGCTGAAGAAATGCAGTTTTGTATAGCTAATCAGTGTAAGAGGAAGGAAACATTTGGGAGCTGTTTGGCTAGCATGTGTCTGTCTGTTCAACAGCCTCTTTGAAGATACTCAGGAAAGATGATATCTATTTTTCCTTCTTCTATCAGACTCATTTAAGTACTTGTTTTGACTCAGTTCTTTCACACTTAGGTCATTCTCCAGGAATAAATCCACTGGATTTTCAAGTCTCTCTTGAAAAGCCTTGTTCAAACTGTTTTGTTCTGGATAATTTCCTATAGCTGTCAGTTAAAAACTGACCCCTCATTCTTCTACTTGCACAGTGTCTATTTCAGGTAGCTCCCACTCAGTCTATTGGCTTCTTCAAATTACACACATAGAATGCAACATTTACTACATATTTTATGGCAATACTTCTTCTTAATTCAAGACTAGGTATTCTAGCACTAACTAGTACCACAGCAATAGGAATGAGGCAGATTTGTCAGTTCTGCATGAAACCAAGGACAATGCAACCCACCTTCCCCCACCTGAAAGGGAAATGTGTAGCTGTACCATTAGGAGTACAAGTAGGAACACTATAATATGAACAAGTTTTAAAGCCAGAAAAACTGAACCTTATCATAGAGTCTGAACTAGATATTGTGTGATGAAATAGAACACTAGGGAACTTTTTTGGTGCATTTGGGTCTTCTGTAATTTTTTTTTTTTTAATAGAAAAGGACACAGACTAAAGCCCCTGAGAAGTTTCCACAGGTGGATATTGAACAAAACTCTCATCCATGGTAGTAAGAAAGTCTCTAAGGTTACACCTTTCCATACTACTGCTCAAAACTAAAAAATAATGCATATACTCACTAAAACTTATGGAAGAAGAAATACTGGTGAAAATGAAAGGTTTATAAAGCATAATCTTCTTTTTTGACATTGCCCCGGACTCACCATTAAAAAGTAAGCATAAAGAAAGTGATTTAAAGCTTCACTGGCATCTTCTTCATTCCGGGATCCAAGTATCCCATCACAAACTATAGGATTTAAGTGACTATATGCCTGTACAGATTACATTTTACAGATTCTTTCCAAAGGGAGGCTTATTATCTTGAATGGAACAGTAAACCAACAGCTCCTGGATCAAGACTGGGTGTCTTCAAGTGGCACTTTCTATGCCTTGCACAGCATCACAGGATAATTCAGGAATTAGGGTGCTGAGAACCAAGGTAGATATTAGGTATCCTCAATAAGCTCTTAATGACTTCCCTCTATAATGGATACAAGTTCCAGTGTCCTCAATGGCATAATGAATGTTTTCCTCAAGAGGGGAAAAAAAGTATTGCAGATTTTGCACTTTGATAGTGGGGTATAATTCTTTCTTCTAAACCAGTATCATGTGGCAGGAGGTACTCAGTAAAAAGTTTTAAAAGCCACAGATACTTTATTTCATTATTTCCAGTAAAACATCATTATTTCTACTGTTCTCCAGGGTAAACCTCACTTCAACTTTGCCCATTTAATATAATAGTCAGAAGAATAACCAGAGATCAAATAGAATTTTGTCTATGACTTGCTCAGCAGTGTCAAAGTAACAACAAAAGTTTGAGTGCTTTGGTGGCAAACTGCCATCTTTTGGAACCAGTGTGTCCCAAAGGCTCTGGGAAATGATAACTGATTTTTCAGTGCTATGAACTTCTTTTAAAAGAAGTCCTTTACCCATTATTTCACAAACACTAGTAAAAGTCAGAAAAAGTGTATTGCAGATAGTTGTGCAGTCAAATCACCTGCATGTATCACACATTCTCAGCATCTTTTCAATAATAACAGAACAGAAAAGAAAATGCTGTAACACAGAACAAATCCTCACTTTCAACATGATGAAAACTTCAGAGCAGTAGAAAAGCAATTCTGATTTCAAGAACTGTATATACTAACTGCACCTAAAATAAAAGATAAACTAAAGTTCTCTTACAGCAAGACATACCCACAGGTCAGAATTTACAATGTAGGCATTTCTGTTTTCTAAAATATTTTAGGTAACAACCATAACAAAGCAATTGTATTTGCTTTCCTGCAATCTTGAAGAGGTCTTTTTGAAGATCAAAGGATACATCACTACTTCATTTTGATAATAAGCTCTATTTAGTATTGTGCCAATTCAAAGCCTATTTTCCAAAAGAAAATAAACACAGATTTTTATATAGGCAATTATAAGAAAAACAAACAAAAAGTGCTGTTTTGGTTATGAAGAAGAAAGATATGAAAGGTTTCTTAAAATATGACCTTACTTTCAGGGAGATAGTTAATCTTAAACATTTAATAAACTTATCTGTGAGTGGGTTTTCATGCCATCATCTACCCAAGTCAACATTTTCACATGGGAGGATTATTAACAGAAGCCTTCATCTACAGAATATCTTGTAACAAACTGCTTACTAAGCCAAGTCCACTAGTGAGAAAAATAATGGAGAAATATGCCCCGTTTTGCATTTCAATCTTGATTCATTCTGAAAACCCCACACATCGGGGGGGGGGGAGGGTGGATAAAAAAAGAGAGAGATAAAATGACAGTGTAAGATTAGTTTTGTTTTCTGGTGCCCAAGCCTATTGGTTTTGGTAATATCTGTTGCATTTGCATATGTTGCACACTGCATCTTTTCCAATCAAATGCTGTACAGTAACGGCATCCAAAGAGTTATTTTATGATGGAATCCACAGGAAATATGCCAAGCCATTTTTTTCAATGAAGCAAATCTATTGATATTAAATGCACAGTACCGGATTAATCCAAAACTACCACCCGCATTCTGGGCCAATTCTTAATTTGTTCTCTGTTGGAGTCTTCATCTAAGGCTATTTGTCTGATATAACTGGATGCTTTTCAAATGTATTCTTGCATCTTTTTAAACATGTGATGTTTGCCTGCATGCTTGTTCAGTAAGTATAATGACCATGTAGCTGGCTCTTGTATACTTTAAAGTCTGATTTTCCTTTCCAAAACAATTTGCAACTTTTGTCTCTATTGAAAGTTTTTAGGAAAGGAATGCTCCACTACATAAGATCAGCTGTCATTAATTTTGTTCTTTTACATTTAGTTATTTTAATTTTTATTATCTTCAAAAAACCAGATGATACAACTTCACACACATTTCCATTCTGGAATGTCTTTCTTTTCTCCAGCAATGCTACTTTCAGTTAACAAGTAAAGTGTAAATGAGATGAGCACACTAACAATTGAGAAAAGTTACTGCTGTGCTGAAGATATTTAAAAACTTTATAAAAGGCAATAAAGGTCCTGCCAAAGCAAAAATATGCAAATCTGATAAAGTCCTTTGCAGTAACAGAGAAAACTGGTATATAAATGCATGCAAAGATCTTGCCTGTAGCTACTCATTTCCATTGTTAAATACAAAACTTACTTCAGAAAGCAAGGAATGATATCTGGCCCACAGAATGCTTGGTAATTATTAAGAATTAAGCAAAGAATTAATCTAATTTGAAATACATATCTCTGTTATTTTTTCTGCATCATATTTACCGAACAGAATTTTCTCTGCAAAGGATCGGATGATATAGATCAGTTAGCATTTTGCTTTGATACATATATATATGATAGAAGCTTAAGTTTCAGCATGAAAAAAAAAAGTTAGACCCTTTCAATTCCAGGGGAAAATGAGAGCAATCAATTACAAATAAAAAAAAAGGAAGACAACATCTATTCAAAGAAATTCTTGTAGAAAGTCAACAGCTGATTCAAACTCATTCACAGATTTTATTTTTGCTTTCTATAAATGTATAATCTCAATGCAACCCAAAACAGAAATAAAGCCACATGCCCACATACTTATCATAAGCTCATTTTTAGCATGGTCATAGTGGTTGGATCAAAGCTCAGTAAAGCTTGAGACATCTGCAAGCAGAGAATATGATCTAGTCTAAGAACAGAATGATTATAAATTGCAGGATTTGGGCTACGTGCTCTTCAGCCACTTCTATGAACCTGCACTGGAGGCTTTAAGCATTTATTAACAACTAAACTCCACTATAAAATTCAACAAGCAGTTCACCACTGTTCAGTACAAGAGTAACATTCATACTCCCATTCTCAAATCATCATAGGTCAGTAACATAAAACAAAGTCAAAGTGAAGGTCACAGAAAAAATATTACCAGGCTGTGATTCAGAAAGTTAACTCACAGGTGTAAGTAGCTTAATCTAAAGTAGCTAAAGCATTATTATCCTCAGCTGCCTACACTATCCCTCTTCAAAATTATGGCTACTCCATCAGGAACAACAAGGAATGTAAACTGGAGGAGCTCAGCTGTTAATCTAGCGTATCATTATGAACTGAAGCTGGCAGAGGTTCGCATTAACATCTGTAAACTGTGCCCAAATCAGCTGTTCCTGTTGGCTACAGCAGCATCTGAAATTACCAGCTGCTTCTTTCAGGTTGATTAACCTCCAGGTTCTGAACTTGGCCTTTTTTGGTTATCCAACAGGTCATCCAGTAGTTTAATCAAGGTGCAAAGCACACATAAGAAATGTTTCATTCTCATGTCTTTTTGACATTAGGATTTGTCTATTGGCATTATACTGTTGAAAAAGAAATAAGTAAAATATTTGCTAAGATTTACTATTCTGTAAATCATGTAGGAATATAATACTAGGGAGGATTCAAAATTCTTTTTTGACCTTCTAGGGCAGAAAAAACAGTAGAGACTCCTGTGATGTTTTTGCAAATATATACAATAGATTTTGCTAGTCTTAACTTGTCCATAAACTGAAAAAAATGTTTTGTCAGAACTCCATCTTCATCTTTACTGTTGCAGTCTGTGCCCTCTAACAGAAATCTCCCAAGAACAGGTGGCATTGTGATTAGACTTGAAAAGCAACACCTGTAACGAATGAATATCTGCTACTGCTCCACAGAGCCCACAATTTCAATTTAAACACAGCAATTTGGAAATAAATGCCTTTTTTTTGTTTGTTTTGCATTGGAATCAAACTAGTAACAAAGGAAGACAGCTTCTCTAAGGCAGTCCCTCTACCCTCCATGAATGTTCATTAGCACATGGACAATTTTTAATCATTCCCCTTATTCCATAGTACTGCATGACCATCACTCATCTTTTACCTCTATCCCACAGAAAAAACTAACCTCTTTCAATTATTCAACTATAAAACACATCACTCAAAAACACGTTACAGAAACTCTTAATGGTTTCTTTCACAAAAGTAGCAGCAAAACTGTACAGTCAAAAAATAGTAAAAGTTATCTTGCACCAATTCAGAAAAACATTAATCCTTTTTGACTGACTTAAGTGAGCTCAATCCACACTTTCTAAACAATAGAAACACTTTTTTCCTGAACTATTATTTATTAAATATATTTTTATTTTGGAGTCTTTTCATCATCTGAAAAAGTTCCTATTTTAGAACTATGTTCAGATGGCCATTAATTCGCCTGGTTCTTTAAAACAGTGTGGTTATTTCTTCAGGAAGACATTTAACAGGGTAGTAGACATTTTAAGACTAAGAGGTGTAGTTTTTCACTTCAGAATTATTATCTTTTCTAACAATTTTATGAAGTCATCAGAATAGATGATAGACACTGTCCTTTTATTTTACACCTTGCAATTAAGTTCTGGATTCATGCATTTTAATTAAGATCTCCTTTGCATAGGTGTAAAAAGGCAACAAACTACACCTCAGTTAAGCAATAAAATCCATTTCTTTTTAAAACAACTCTTTAAAGAAATGTTGAATAAAGAAACAAACATTGCAGCAACTCTCAAATGCCAAGGGACAGTACAAACTGCAGAACCACAGACCTCCAAAACCACAAAAAGCTATTTGGTAACTATGAAGAGCGTAGCCCACCCTACCCCACTAATGCCAGTGCTCAAAGGCCAAGGCTGGGAAGGAGCAGAAAGGCAGCCAACTTTGCAAGGACAGGCTCCCAAGGGCAGTAACACAGAGCTGGCAGCCAGGACCCCATTGCACTGTACCTTCATTTGCAGACATGGCAACAGGTTTATCCACAGGCCCAGATCCTCTGGCAAATTCACAGCAACGAGGCAGAGCCTCAGCCAAGCCAGGAAGTCAGTCCACGGCCGAGGAAGTGGATTTGAACTGGAGCCCAGGGTGCCCACAGCTGGGCTGGGTGGGGATGGCGATGCCCCAGCTGGGGCAGATCAGGGCAATTAAGATCTACCAGGGCATTCAAACCCTCACCAAGACTCTTATTTCCAAACATATGTGCAGGGAATCACAAAGTAATCCTTATTTAATTTCAAAGTGAATCAGTAATTAATATATAGTGAATAAGAAGTCTCCTTGTAACTTATTATCACATAACTGGCAATCTGCTCCAGCTGAAATTTTTCATTTGTTTCCATCTGCAGCCCACAAAGAAAGTGACTGCAGAATAACCCACTTCGGGAAGGACAAGATTAGAGATCAAAACACACAATCTTTTTCCACAGCAGATAAAAGAAAAATAATATTCTGTGGTCATGTCAAAGCATTGAAAGCCAGGTGAAGATAAACAGTACTAAGAAATTACAAAATGAGTCAGAAAATAGAAGCTGGAAAAGGGATAGATATTAGCCCTGGCATTAAATTAATTGACTCTTCCCCCAACCCACAAATAATATCTAGCTTGTACAGAATCAATTTACTTTCCTCCAAAGACCAATCTGAGCCAAATTTCTTAATAGAAAAAAAAAACAGGGGGAAGGAGAAGAAGGAAATCAATAAAACCAAAATGATCCTACTTAAAAACAAGCAGTATGAATTCATTCTTTTTTCCTTGAATAATTCAAAATTGGAACTCCCTGCCTTAAAGCTGAAGTGAAACCAAGATATAAAGACAGTTCAAAAAAATAATTAGACATTTTAAAGAATGAGACTATCTCCATAATTACCTAATGTATTTTCTCTGTCTTAAAAAGGAATGAAGCTTGTGTTACAAGGTATAGGTCAACAACTAATGAACAAGATGAAGGATAAATGTTTTTAAAGAGACTCAGGCAGCCATTTGCAAAAGGAGCAAAAAGGAAATGGAAAGCCTCTTAACCTTTGCTGTTTTAGCTCACAATTAATCTGGTAGGAGATAAGAGGCCCATAATCCTTTTAGGGGTTTTATCAGAAATAATAAGCCAACAAATTTACAAAATGCATATGCAAACCACTGTATACTAAGCTTATTAAAGATGAAGCAATCAAATGAAACAAGGTCATAACTGAAAAATCCTGTAACAGATGCTTAGAGAAAGAATATAAGAAAACACGGTAAGTAAAGAACAACCCTTTTCTTGCTCTTCCCTCCCAGGTACAATCTCTAGTTTCAGAACTTCTGTGCTAGTGAGTGCACTTAGAAAATTATTTTCAGCTGCTCCTTGTGAACCTATCTTCCATAAAGGCTGAGTATAATCCTTTTTTGAACCCATTTATAATTTGGCTTTTGCAATACCCAGTGAAATGATTTCCATAATTTATTCCCACTTTGTATGAAAAAAACCCCACTTGTTTTTCCTTAAATTTACACATGAAAAATTTATTGAAGTAGAGATTATCTCTTAAAACAGAAGACAATTTAAATGGCAAAAGTGCTAGGGACAAGAATACTTAGGAATAATCAATACTACCTATGCCAAAAGAATAATTGAATTGCACCAGTTTGCCTAAAGACAAAAAAAAATTACATAACATTATAGCAGTCATCAGGAAAATAAAAGACTGCTGAAAAGAGGAATAGAATTATCTGTTCCTCATGTCCACAGTGAATAAGCAGTAGGTTTAAACTGTGTAAGGAAGCTCAAAGCTGGATATTAGAGGAAAAAACCCCATCCTAATAGCAAGGCTAATCAAAAGGACTGCTTTGATAGTTTCGTAGTTTCTCTAGTGAAAAACTGGATGAGAACCCTTTCTGAAATGACGTAGATCTGTTAAACTTGTTTTAGCAGAGAGAACTGCACTAAATGACCTCTTGATGTCCCTTCCAATGTAGTACTGCACAATTAGGGAGAAAGGAAGTCAATAGACATCTAGTTCAGTGGTTTATTTCAGTCCCTCTTTTAGCCCTGTATTCAGTTTCTGACTTTATTTATATTACTAGAGAATACTCGATTTTCTCTGCCACTCAGGAGGCAACACACGGCATTGTGATTGCCTGAAATATAACAGAGTAACTAGATAGTGAAGGTGCACAGAATTTATGACAGTTTTTACACTCAGTCATATAACCACACTCAAGTTGCTCTTGCATTGGGCAATTCCCAGACACTGCAACAGAATCTGCTAGAAGGCAGCTTTCTGTACTCTCTAAATTCAGAACACAAATTAGACAACAGTAATCTAACTTTCTGACAGGTAGTATGCCTTTGCCTTCAGGACAACAGCGCACTGGTCATGATAAAAACTATAATCCTCAGGGGAAAAAAATAATTTCAAACTAAAGACCCAGTGGCCATTTAAATCTAAATTCCTTGTTTTCTTACATGAAGTTCAAGGAATGGAAATTACTGGAACTGTGTCTATTTAACACAATATGCAGTAAGAATGTAGCTTTTGGCTTTAGTCTTTCTAGCTACATATCCTGAAGAGAATTACATAATTCTGTATAAAACAGAATTCAGTTTATATAGAAAAATACAGGTAAAGTTCTTTGCTCTCAGGAAAAGAATGGGTTTAATCCAAATAGGTTGGTTTGCTTTTCATTTTTCACTATATTTCAGTTCATGGTATCTCAGAGGCCAAAATTATTTACAGTTAGTTAACTGTAAATATCTTACCTTGTTGGTATAAATCAGGGATATAATTAAACATCAGCTACTACTTAAAGTGCTTGGCAGTAGAGTTCAT
The DNA here is from genome assembly GCA_013397135.1 of Pachyramphus minor. Taxonomy (NCBI): domain Eukaryota; kingdom Metazoa; phylum Chordata; class Aves; order Passeriformes; family Tyrannidae; genus Pachyramphus; species Pachyramphus minor. The sequence goes on along the minus strand of VYXB01005127.1, from coordinate 1,162,602 downwards.
CTCATATTTATGTGCAAGCATAAACTTTGTGTGTGTTGATATATAATTGCACTAACAATTCCAATGACTTCATCACTACTACAGATAGATGTATGCAGCAAATCTCATAATTCTCATAACAAATGTTTTCTATATTTTCCAAATTGTCAGTCTTTTCCCAAATATTTCAAACTTGGAAAACAGTTAGAAAAAATATTATTAATTGAAATTAAAGCCAAAGAGCATATAATAATGTCATTTGTAAACTTTTACATATATTGTATTCTGAAAACAGTTTTTCTTACATTGCCACTGAGGAAGAGAACACAGATGTTCTGAGGACTGGAGCACCTCTACTATGGAGACAGTCTGAGAGAGTTGTGGTTGTTCATCCTGGAGAAGAAAAGGCCTCAGGAGACCTTAGAGACCCTTCCAGTGCCTAAAGTGGCTACAAGAGATCTGGGAGGGACTTTAGACAAGTATATGGAGGGATAGGACCAGGGGGAACAGCTTCAAACTGACCAAGGGCAGGATTAGACAAGATCTTAGGAAGAAATTCTTCACAGGAGGTGAGGCACTGGAGCAGATTCCCCAGAGAAGTTTTGGATGTCTCATCCCTGGCAGTTTTCCAGGCCAGGTCAGGTAGGGGACATTGAGTAACCTGGTCAATCAGAAAAGATAAAATGGAAAAGCACATTTAGGCCAGTTCCTAAAGTTGCTTCATATTACCTATGATCAAAGTATAGGAACCTTCTCCCATAGTTAGCTGGCAGCTTTAACACTTGTGCTGGCACCTTCCTTGTGCCAGCAAAAGTATTTATGGGACAATTCCTTCTCCTCCTCCCAATAACCTGCATCAACCAAAAAATCCAGCTTAAAGGTCGCTCAGTGACAAGTACAACTGGCCTCCTTCCCCAGTGAAAGCAGAGGCTGATTTCTTTCAGGCAAAGTCCAGGCTGGTTCTTCAGCAACACATTTGTGCTCCCAAAACAGGGAGACACAGGATGAGGAACAAGTGGTTGGGAGCAGGGAGGAACTGCTTCCTTTGGCACCATCAGCATGGCAGTGCCTGGGACATGGCAGTCCTGTGGACAGGCTTTAGCCACCACAACCTCACAACTCCACTGCCAGCACATACACCTTGCACAAGGTTAAGTCATGTCACAGAGAAATCATCATTCTGTACAGAAATAAAACCAAAATGTTGTACTTCTGCAAAGGTTCTGTAAAAATAACAACTCTGAGGCAATGAATATCCATACACTTCTCCAATGTCCTTAATATCTCCTTGTTTACCAGCTATATGTTTATTCATTATGCATTGCTTCATTTGTTATTTTCCTTTATTCCATTTCCTATTTCAGGCTCCTCATTAATTTTTATGCACTTTTATTTTCATTTGTATACTTTTCATCACTTCAATATCCTAATATTTCAGCAGTCCAATTAGCTACTTCCATATCTTAATCACATTGAGACTCCTTATTCAGCTATAAATATAATTTTATTACTTCTGTTTTAATGACTAAGTGTTATAATAACTATCCTATATAAAATAATTTCTCTTAAAACTTTTCCTATTTCCTTCACTTGTCTATAATTCATTTCATCTCTCATCATACTTTATATTTTTTCAGTAGATCTTATATCATCCTAAAATGTTTCCTGTATTGAAAACCAATTACCTGGGGAGAGGGTAAACTTTCACTTTGTTTCACCATAAACATAAAGATCGAATATTGAAACATTTCTCCACATTTATTAGAGTGTCCTAAACTTGCTAAATGCACCCCAAAATTGAAGACAGAGACTATCTCCACATTAAAAGGCAAAGTCTTTCAATAAACATGAAAGTACAGCCCAGATAGGCATTATGAATATAGCACAGAGCTCTGCAGTGAATATCAACATCATAAATAAGAAACATGTATCAGTAATATATGAAACGAATACTTCTGAACTGAGAATCCAGCATTATTCTCATCTCATATATTTGCAGTGAAATATGATATAATATTTATTAATTTAGTAATATTCTATCTTCTAAAAATCCCTACCATTTCAGGCAGATCATTAACTTCTGAGATGCTGATGCTTCTAACTATCAAATAAAGGTCTCCGAGTCCAAACTGATTGATCTAATTCTTCTCAAACTATAAACTTTTTTTTCATTCTAATTATCCACATTCTGTGAGCTACAAGATTTGTCTGTGGTATGAAGGTACAGATGAGAGCAAGATCTTCTGCAGGAAACATGTACAGTTATATGGAACCAAACAGTATTTTAGGGCATTTTCATGCAGTCCACTCAGATTCAACAATTAACCTTATTCAGTGTTAATTTCTCCTTAACTGTTATGCTTTTTAGCTTTAAGCTGTTCTTATGAAGGGAGAATTAAAAGCATCAAAGGAAGTAAGTACACAGTCATGCGATGTTAATAGTCTGCATCTAAGTAGCAGCATTTACTTATAAAGCCCCATCATACTGCACTCCTTGCAGGGGGCCGTAGGACTTTTTTGTGGGGTTTTTTTCAAACCTGCTTCATTCCTTTCACAGTCCACTGAGCCTCTGTGATGAGGTGGGCTGCAGTTGGCAGCGTCACACTTTCACCAGTTTCTGCCCTGCAACAGGCTTAAGCTGAGCTCTTGTGACTACTACAGCCTTCTTCATATAGAACTCTAGTGCTGAACTGACTCTGCTTGTAAAAACAAATCCTCCTTCACAAATAGTTTTAGTTTCTCTTGCTATTTTGTCATCTTTCAGAGAATACTGATATGCCGTGAGAATGTAATAGAGGCCTATTTTTGCAAGGGAAAGTATCCTTATGGTTCTTATTACCCAAACTGGGGACCTAAATCATGTCATTATATAATACATTGTGTTCATTTAAGACAAGCGAGGTGGACCTTAGATTTACTGATGGATTTTAGACTCTGAAGCATAAAATCTTGATAAACCAGATCTAATTGTGTTAATATCACTGTCAATTTTTATCAGCTGAATGTGTGACTGTGTTTTATAACACCAAAATTCGGTTGCTGTTCCCAAAGGGTATCAGAAAAGTGATTTAGTCAAGTGTATGTTTCCTAAAATCAAATTCAGTAAATCACATGGCAGGTATAAGATATAAATTGATAATCTAATGATTTACATTTGATAATTTGTACAATAGATCACCTGCAGTTCAAGTACCTTTGGAACATTTACCTTTCAGTGGTAAATAAAGTACCTGATGGCTCCTGAGACAGTTTGATTTAATTTCATAGAAATACACAAGTTCATGCTTGTTTACAGTATGTTAATTGACACATCTAATCACTACTGATGTCTATAAAGCGCTCCTATACTGAAGTATACTGTTAAATATTAATTTAGAGTTTAATGGTATGCATGGTTTGCTAAACAGTTAGGTTGCTAAACAGTTAGTACTTATACCAAGATATAATATTAAAAGTTGCTCAAATCTCTTTTAATGATACTTTCTAAAACAGCTATTGGTAAAAAAAGAGAGATACAGTATTTTATAAATTCTTTCTTCACTTTGGTGGTCTTCTCACACATCTGAAAAAAGTCTCCTCATCCAACCTTATTATGAAATTTTAGTGCCTTAATCTTATCTATTATCAGTAGAATAACATTTGCCTTGATTTGATACCTTCCACTACCCCTGCATTTTTGGATAGGTCCATTTTTTTACCAATACACAATCCATTTCCTTCTTACCATCATCACTCTTCCTGTATTCTCTAGAGACTCATGGAAATTTTTCTCATGTTTTGAATTCAATTACTTGGCAAGATGCTGTAAAAAACTGGATGCTTTAGTATTGTCTCAAAACTTTTTGAGACATAATTGAGACCAATTTTTCATGCTATCTTGAACTGTGAAATATTACAAGTCAAAATATAAAATTTCTTGATTGAAATGTTTGCTCTGTTCATCAATGTTCTCTGTTTCAATATGGTCCCTTTAATTTGAGAGTACAAAAGGCAGAACAGATGCCATTTGAGAAGGATAGAAACCTCTAACAGAAGGTTATCAAAACCAAAGGATAGTGGAACATATAAACATTTTACTTTAGGCCACCCAGTATCTTATAGGTACCTTAACATGACCCAAGAATTCCCCAAACCTGTTCTCCAGTTAGAATGTTTCCTTTCACAAAGTTGGACCCAGACTTTCCATGTGACACTTCCAAGGTACAACACTGACACGGATAATTATTCATCCAACCACTCCTGGTTTCCATTAGTAGACTGATACCGATGTATCAATCTCAGAGGACCTGAGCTGAACATCTGCAGGATTCACTTGCTGTAGCTCCACCCCTGCCCAGACACACTGGACTCCTCATACCAGAGCTGTGCAGTAACTCCGTGCGCTGCAGTCAATTCTTTCAAGTTTCTGAAGTTCTAAAGCTCCCCAGGAAGAGCAGCTTTTGCACTGCCTGGGACATCACATGAAACATTTGCATTGTAAATTCTAGGATAAAAGACTACGTCCAGGAAAATCTGAATGTCTGAAAGGCCCAAGTGCAACTGTAAAAAACCACCAAATGTACAACTTCAGAATAGCTAACTAATATTTTGGATTTTTTTTTCTTTTTCTCCTGTAAACTGTGAAAGCATTTATCCTTCAAACACATCTAACTATGAAATTTCAACAGACATTCTAATAGTACTCATCAAAAACTTACCACTGATTACAGTGTTTCTCAGATGCAATGAGTGTTTGTGCATGCATTTTGTTTCTATTCATGATTATAACTATGCAATAATTGGTTATACTTCACATCAAACAAAGAGAGAAGAATTATAATTATTTTACAAATGGAGTTGAGAGGCAGTCCTCCACTGCTTACAGAGTACCCTGGTCTCTCTGTACATGTTCCTCAGAGGATAATAAGGTTTAGGAGTTGAAAGTATGCTTGTATTCTTAGGTCAACAGAAGTACAATACAGAACTGAAAAAATGGAAATATATTAATATTGACATAGGAATGAAACACTGACAATGCTGACATATTTACTGAGAAAGGCAGTGAGATGTTAGCAGGAATGAAAATAGATATATTTGCTTCTTGACTTTCTCTATTTCTAAAGGCAGCATATACTATTCCCAAATCTTCTCCTCTCCTCCTTCTACCACATTCAAAGTATTTAATACATTTAGAATAACAAAAGCTATAATAAAGATTATTCTACTCATTTTCTCTGTTATTCTTGCCATGGATTTCCTAAACAACATCCATTACTTTAGGATAGCAAGATCCTTGTGGCACTGTAGTTCTTTACCATCAGACTATATTTCTGTGGAGCTTTGGAGGAGCTGCCATGGGTTCGGATTCCATGTTCCAGACTGTAGGAATGATGCCTATTTGCAGTAAACAGTCATAACAAATGGTGGCCACAGAAAATAATCACAACAAACTTGTTACAGCAGTATCTTATTTCTACCTGCAAGGAGTCATTTCCTACATAAGATTGTCTTCCAGTGTTTACAAGATAACAGACAATAACTGTTCAGTGCTGGTTAGGTGGAAAGAAAAAGGTTATAGAAATTTCAAGGCCAAGTGTAGGTAAATATGATCCTTGTATTTCCACTACAGACATCTAGACATTTCCAGCTGTTGAAATTATTGCTAAATATATTTACAGTCTTTGTACAATAAAAAGCTTTATTACTTTTACTACAGGCAGAAGAAAAAAGCTTTAAATCTTTAGTTCTGAAGCAATATCTCCTGTCTTAAAAGCAATGAAGCCTTTCAAGGGGGAAAACCAGCACGCTTTAAAAAAGGTGGTTTATGGTGTTGTATCTTTGTTGCAATGTTGGTTCATATATTTTTATTAAGTGTAACCTTTATATGTAAATGAAATGATTATCTAACACAAAGTACTGTTTTCATAAAGTAAGAATAGATTTTATGTCCTAAAAGATAAAGCAGCATAAACCAGTCAGGCAGCTCAGCATGTATTTGATGGCTGTGAAATGAAGTATTTGATTTCCTATTACAGCCTTAACACTCTGCACTGTACCATAGCCACCAAACCCATACGATTAGGCAACTAACCTTTCATCAGGGAGTCAAGTAATATAAAGCAAGATCTATATTTCTAATAGGTAGAATACCTCATTTAAAAATCTAAGCTTGAAAATAACCCCTACATTGTGAAACAGAGACAGAAATGGAGGTCATATTCTAAAAACACAGAGATGAATGTTTTCAGCACAAACAGAAGGATTTAGATTCAGTGTGCTTCTTTTATATATATAATAAGTTTTTATTCTCTTCCTTTTCAAGTGCAGCAGGACACATCTAGGAATAGAAAGGAAGCTTTACACCTTCTGCTTCCCACATCACTGAACTGTGAGGTGGAACACAGGACTCTGCTCCTGGGCTGGCAGACAGATCTGAGGATGCATCACGCTTTTTTGTGAGTCAGGACAGCAGATTTTTGCAAAGGCAATCTGTCTGAGAGTGCTACTATCAGTGATCCAAAGAAGGGCTTTACAGAATCAAGGGAAATAAAGGGAGTCAGAGTTTACGTTTTAATTGCATGGATGGCTCATATACTCAAGAAGAACTGAAGTCATCAGTTCAATCAACAGGTAGCATAAAGGTATTTTGAAGGAGAGAAGAAGAAGATTTTTAAGATTCATTTTTCTAACACTTATCACAGCAAAACAAAGCATGGCAAGCATGGCATAAGCCTTCCTCACTTCAAGTTAAATGCAGAATAAGTACACCAAGTAAAGCTGTGTATTGAACCTCCTCTGGACAAGAACCTGATCAACACTAGATTTACTGAGAGATATATAGAAAAATATAAAATTACCTGACAAATCTAAAAAGCTTGTGTACTTTTATTTTTCTCCAAAGCTCCTCTTTGGTTTAGGCACATACAGAAGATAAAGTCCATTTCACTACAGGATCACCCTGAAAACCCATGGAAGTGTCTCCTTTTAACAGGAGTGAAAGTGGATAAGAGTCAAAGAATTCAGGGTACTCCAACCCCAGATGGCAAATTAAAACCATCACTGAGTAGCTTTTTGGGTAAGCAACTGTCATAACAATATTTATTAATGAATTGATGAATAAAATTGCTTTGCTCCTAAACAAGGTTTTTTATTCCTGAATCAAAGTCTCCCCAAAAAACAAAAGTTTCCAGAGAGAGTCTTGTTATATAAATCTGAATCCTCACAGTCCATCTATTTGTTATCTCTTTATTGTCTTGTTAAGCAGGTGTACAGTACTGAGCACAATGACTCCTCATTAGATCCTGTAAATGCTGGAACAAAAATATAAAACTGCCACACAGTTTAAAAACAAACTACTGCTTCAGTCATTTTTTGCTTTTTATGGTCTTGGGCATTCCTTTCATTTATCATCACAAGAGAATCTGTCAATAAAGAGAGTTATGAAAATAAGAAAAAAATATAGATTTTTTTTTTTACTTTAAGTGATTAAATTCTCACTGACATTAACATACAACAACTTGTTAGAATATTTGTAAGCTTTTACAGTTTTATAAATAGCTTTATCTCTTCATTCCACAAGAGGAAAAAGAGAAGTATTATTTATTCTACCTTTCTACACCACAGCATGGAATATTTCAAAGACTTATTTTAAGTTTTGCAGAAGTCTCTTGATATTAAAGGACTGCAGATACAAGATGATGAAACCTTCTTTATATCTTCTGGCCCCCTGCTGTACATGTTGTTACACACCGTTTTGTAAAGGAACTTGCTCTAATCCACACAAAAGAACACTTTCCTTTTATTGTCATGCAGCTGTAAAGCTAAAGCAAGACATCATAATTTCATTAAATCACACTGAATTACTTAGAAATGCTGAGGATGACTTGTAATATGTAATGTTTGCTCTATGAACGGCCTGAATATTTATAACATTTAGTTTACACCATGTTATTTATTCTTTTTAAAAAAATGACATATTTGGTTTTGTTTTCTTAGTAGAGCACAAGGCAAATTATATTAATTAGCCTATTTACATGATTTCCTGACTTGGAGCAGTGAAAGTTGCCTTTAGCTAGCAAATAATTGAAATTACAATTGCTGGAGATATCACAAGGTTTTTTTTAATTATATCAAGCCCCATCAAGCTCTGATAGGACATTAATAGCTACTTCCCTCCACTGCTGTTGTTTTTTCTCCCCACTAAGCCATTGCAGTGTACTCAACATCATAAAACAGAAATATATGACAAGAAACAGTAATCTTCCAATTTTATTCCCCAGACTTCAGGTTTACAAGTATATCCCTTTGGGAACATAATGACAGAGATTGTCTTTCATAAAGACATTGGAAATAGATTGTAGTCTAAAAGTTATCATAAGATTTTGGATAAGCAACCAGTATTGTTAGAAATAAAAATGAAGCATGAAAAATACAGAAAAGCTAACGCAGCACAAATGTATTTTAGTACTGTAGGAATTTCTTGCCACCATGAATTTTGTTTTTTTCTTTGCTTTTGGAAATCAGAGGGGAGGAAAAAGCTCACTAATTCAGCATTTTGTTTCTAAAATACAGGGAAAACTCAGTCAAACACAATAGTTTCTATGATAAGAATAGAATTGCAGACAATTTCTAATCAGGTAGATGCAATCTAGGCTTATATCAGGCTTGATTTTAATTAAGTAACAGGCATTACATATTTTTAATAAAGCTGTGAATACCATTTCTTTCTTCCAGTCTAACAGTGTTACTCCAAGAACTTGAGACAAAAGACTTGACATGCAGCACTTAGGAGGCAGGAGACATGAACTTGTATCTAAATGACCACCATAATGAAAGGAAGGGACACACAAACATTACTCTTTCAAGCAAAATGCTCTGTGATCTGAAAAGATTCTCCTGTGTCTACCCACTTGAAGCATTTAAGTATTTCTACAGCAGACAGCAAATATATACAAAATTTAAGTGACAATGGGTATCTTACCCCACTGGAGAGAAAAGGCAGAGCAGGAAGTCAGTGTCACCATTCTTTCACTTATCAGAAAGTGCCACACCTTTAGACTGATTAAACATTTAGCCATGAGGGCGTTTTTAGCATTTTTTTGCCTGTTTCTCATTGTTGGGTTTTTTCAGGTAATTCCAGCTCCTGAAATGACACAAATATGTAAGAATTCCAGTTTTCTTGGAGGTGTGTCTTACTGGATTTTTTAGATTGAGTTTCTAGACAGCTCTAATAGCTGAGACAAAAATAACAAAATGTAAGAGTTAAATACTAATGATCAAATACTAACAATTGAAGTTATTTATTTATAACATCATAATTGTGATTTCTTTAAAGAGCTGCAAATAGAAACGTCCCTTGCTAAAGTGTTATCTGCATAAAAATCCACAGACCTTCAGTGTTTACCATCTCCAATTGTATATTCCCACTGTCTATGTATCTCTTCAGAGCCCTATTTGCTCACTTAAAACTTACCACACAAGGCCTTACCTTGTCCCTGTGGTTTGCACTGACACAGATGAGGAGAGAGCATGGAAGGAGCAATTGGTGTGTTTTTAAAGAGGCAGGTTCAGAGCTGTGGATTATTTTTTTGGTCAAAATATTGTCTACAAACAACAAAAAGCAGCATACTATGATTGTCAATGAACAATCTTTTAAACCCACTAGATCATGATGAATACAGAGAAATACACTTATGCAGTTACTAGTGACTGATCAAAAGTTTTGTATTTCTCAGATGCCTGGAAGCTGTTTAAACCTTGGCATTGGGCTGGACTATTTCAGAAAATCTAGGAAATGTGAGAAAATCTGAGCAAAACTCCAAAAAAAACATTTTAAAGACTCTTGTTTGGTGAGCTGAAAATTCAGTTAACCTCTCAGGAGTTTGTGTGCCAAACTTGGAGATTAAATTCAACTACAGGGTGAAATGGGCATTTTCAGTTCTGCTTCAAGTGCACGTTGCAACACATTGCTGAAAATGAAGCTATTTCCAAAGCCTCCATTGCAGCTTTAAGGGGAAAAATAATGGCTGAAGTTTTGTGGTATTTGTTGCCCATTAATAATTGTGAGTGGCCCAGGAGCTGACAAAACAGGGGCTCAGCTATGAGGCAGGTCATCAGTGAAAATAAGACAAAAACCCAGGAATGCGAATGCACAGGAGCAAAACTCATTTTAACCTTCCAAGTCTATGGTAAATCCATACCCATCCACTTAGATATAACAAATCCCTTCTAAAGAACAGAACTTAATTTTGAACAATACATTATACAAATCTGAATGTCCTAAATAGACACTTTTCATGACTGTTCTTCTGCTACAGTAACACTGATGCTCTTTTTTTATCTCTGTCATTTGATTTGCCTTTTCTGTATCTCTGTCACTAACATTACTTTAAGAAAAAGCTCTGCAACACAAAAGAGTCTTGGAAGACAAATGATAACATAAACTAGAGAAAACACTGCTAAGTATGTGTAAATGGACAATTCAAGTTCAAGTGCCCAAACAGTATAATGTGACGGAACTTTGAGACAGGTGAGTTAGAGAAGCAAAACTCCAACTGAGACACAAATACGTATACCTGTGTCAAACACATATACCTGTGTTATCTTTTTGTCTGTAGTCCCAGGTAGAAGATAAAGCGTGGACACATTGCCCATGAAGGACTCCAGACCCCAGTCACTGCTGCTGTAAGACCATCCCTGGTGTGCTCCGAGTTCTGTCTCCACTTCTTACTGCCCCAAGTGCTAGGGAGGCAAAGCTGGTGAAAATATTTGCACTCATCAAGCCTCTCAAGTTTAATGATTTTCACAGCACTTTGGGAGGTGAGATAATTTGCCACAGAAGATCTGTCAAACCTCATCCTTTACCAAAAATAATAATATTACAAAATTACTCTTTGAGGAAGGCGTTAGATATGAAAAGAAAAATAAACAACCCCAAACTCAACTGGGCACTCTAATCAGAATCACTAAGATCCCAGTCAGTGGTAGACTTAAGGCTGGGAGTTGGGTAACCTGGCTTGGCACTCCCCTTGTTAACAACTCTGTGTTCAGGATGCTCAGACGCAACCCTCACTTCCAACATCATTTAAGGCACAGCAGCAACATACACAAGAGGAAGTTATTTTCTCTGGCTTGCAAATGATGAAGATGACAAACAAAAAGGCTGGAGCTGAAATGTTTAACACACCTGTAAATTGTGGGTGCCCAGTCAGGGTGTGTTGTACAGACCCCACAGGTGTGTGTCCCGATGGCCCTGCGCCATGTCACCATGTCACTGCCCGTGCCTTGCACCAAAGGGGCTCCAAGTCCCCCAGGCTGCACTTCACTGGTACGGACCTCCAATGGCCCGATGAATAAATCAAAGAGATACCAGAGGAAATAACCACACAAGAGCTGAACAGACACTGACCTCTGCCCTTGCACCCACACCAGGATTCCCTGCAGGAGAGCTCACACCACAGTGTGGCTGTACCACAGGGGTGCCAGGGGTCTCCCTTTCTTCCCACTGCTCCCAAGGCTGGGCCCCTGATGCCAGCAAGTCCTGCTGCCTGCAGGCACTATCTTCCAGAAGCTTTCAGCTTCCCAGGACAGGGAGTGGGTCCACTGCTGCCTCAGCCCTCAGAGTCCCCAAGGGCCAGGGCTGCTCCCTGCTGGCAGCTCTGGGTGTTGGGACCCACATTTAACCATGGAGCTGAATGTGTGGGTGGAAGTGGCATGGAGGTCTCAATTATCCTGATTTTGCCCTCAAAGTGATGGATATCAAGGGAAAGTCTTCGCCTTCCTATGGCAATTCAAAGACTTGTGTACTTACACTGAGCTGGAAGGGGAAAAAATGAGAATAAACACTTGAACATTTGACTCCAGAAGGTCTATTACTGGAGAGAGGAGACTTTTAACTCTAAGTAAGTCACTATAGACACCAGACATTTCCTATTATTTTGAGTTAATCAGCAATCTCTTTGTTTTTAAGGATTACAGACACTGATTAAAATAAATCTCTGCTTTTTCTCCAACAGGCTGTCTCTACTGTCAGGAAAGGATTTGTACAGAAATATTTCTGTGAAACACCATCTTCCCACCAGTGCAACCTCATTAAGGGAAGAGCCCAAGATGTGTGCCCAGTTTTTTGCAACATGCATGGAGAGGCATGTAATGCAGGACATTTAAAAGGGTGAGCAAAGACAAATGAGGCTTGCGTTCCTTGTTCCAAGCTCAAAACAGGATTATACACTACTGCTTATGTCTTGATCAGAGCTTTAAAGGTATTTTATAATATTGTTTTATTTTGTATTTTTTCCACTGGGAAATCAAAACTGACAGTGATACACTTGTTCACTCATCTACATGTTTCACCCTCATTAAATGAACTCTGTTGTATTTTACGCATTAATCTTGCATAAATTATGAGTTTGAGGAGCCATGACCTTTGCTTCTCTTATCACTGGGAAGAAATTCAATGTGTTTTCTTTCTTCATGCACATATGCAAAGAAGTAATCATTCCACTATGAGATGGAAGACTTGAATTCAAAATACCACTAATTTTGGATAATCAAATTAAGAAATAAAGAAAAAGTCCACATTCAATAAATGATACACCTATTATAGCATCACAGTGATCTAAACTCACAAAAGTCAGCAAAACAGTCAGCATTTTTTAAGTGTGACATTTCAGTTTGAAAATTGTATCATGAACAAGCTGACTTACAGTGCAAAAATTTTTGAGAAATGTAGCAGTAAACCTTTCAGTAAAAACACCCGTTTCAGTAAAAACACCATAAAAAAACTAGAGGCAGAACTGAATCCCAGGTGAGGGGATCACCAAGAACCATACTTGAATGATACTAGCAAGAATAAGAAAGTGTTTTAGTAGGGGCAGCTATGAAAGAACAGTTCAGTAGCCAGTGTATTAGGCTCTAGGAGGGAGAAATTCGGTGTACTTGAAACCTTCCCAATTTTACTAACAGGTCTATATGCAATATAAAAAAAGGCACCAAGTTTCTCTGTGCCCCAAACCACATCCAGAAAACAAACGGTGCCAGATTTAGGGAGACAGAAGAATAGGGAATGGATATACCAAAAGTGAAAAAACCCAATTCTGATTAGAAGTCTTAAGTAAACAATTTACAACATAAGTAAGCACTAAAACATGGAGAGAAACGATATATTAAATAAGTAGAGAAAGTTTATTTTGACTGGCATGTTCTTCCTGCTGTAAGAATCAAATCTGGTTTTGTGAAAACTAATCCTGCTATACTGTATTTTTTGCCTCTACTGCCAGTGTGATGTTCCTTCACTGATCTAATTAAAGAGGTGTCATAGGACCTACTTGCTTTCATACTGGGAATAAGGAATAACTGCTGATACAAGCTAACAGTTGGAAACATGTAAAATAAACATAAGCTAAGCTTCTGAAATCATGTATTCTTTTAAAGAAAAACATCTGTCTGCCAATCAAAGTTTAAACTCATGTGCCATATAGCCCCAAAGTAAAAGTTAGGAAGAATAATCAGGGTTATATGTTATTTTGGGAAGGTAATGGGTTAGAAAAATGCATTGTTTTAAATCAGTCATCAGCTAAAGGAGTGGCAAGTCTTTAATAATGCCAGGATTGCTTTTGTAAGTGAATAAACCAGCAAAAAGCTGGCTGGGTGCACTGGTAATCTTCAAAGCTTGATTGCTTTTTCTGATAGCTTTAGAAAATTAGTGGATGAAAGCATGTGTAATATATCTGGTCTGAGTAAAACACTTGATGTAGTGTCTTACAAAATCTCTACTTGCTAAATTAATTCAAATTGGCTTGGACATGGAGTTCTGTCACTTGGATTTAAAAATGGCTGGCTGAGTGCAAATAAAGGGTAATGAAAAATGGCAATGTATCAAGTTGGTGGGAGGTGTCTGGTGGAGCTCTGCAGGGATCACTGTTTGGTCCTGTTTATTTAACATCTTCATTAACAATCTGGAAGAGGGAGTGAAACAGCATGTTAATTAAACTGACACATAATAATAAATCAGGAATTGCTTCTAATGCCAGCAGTAATACTTTACAAAAACGCAGTGTACTACCAAGGTTTTAAGAAAGGTTAAACGTGTCAATACAAAGACTTAGCTGAGGTGTTATAATTACATTCTACCTTTTAAAGAAAATAATCCAAAATATACACGAAATAGGAGTCAGAAGACTACTAGCAACCTAGCAATTTAGAGCATGATTGCAGTCTGTATAAACTAAAGTAACTGGAAACTTCCATGGAAAGACATGCGCTTTTTTTCCCCCCCTGATATTTGCAGTGCATTAGATTCAGTGTTAAAGATTAAGACAGTTCAGTTCACTCATCTGATAGAAAACCAGTATTTTGGGAAAGAGTTGTTAAATCAGTTTTCAGTTGTTTCTAGTTTTCATGTTTTACATGACTGTCAAATTTATTGTAATGGAGGAAACAGAGGGACAGCAGGAATTGGTCATAGGACTGCATCTTTTTGTATTACTCACTCAAATTGGATTAGCTATAACATAAACCATCCCTTTATGCATAGTTTTATAGTTTCATAAAACAGCAAAAATTTCAGTATTTTAGAGTATTGTTTCCACAGTGGCAAGACAGTAGTCTACTCTTACAATATACCAGTTTAATTATAAGTACTTCTAAAAAAAAAGGACATAAGTAAACATTAAGGTGCTCACTGAACAGTGATGAAAATTGATCAAAAGCTGAATAAGTCACAGAAAACAGTTCTCAAAATAGGCTGGGGTGTTAGTACTCAGAGACACATATTTCTGTTTTACAAATGTATATAATATAAAAACAGATCTTAAATAATGGTGTTATTATCTCCTTGCTTTGAATGATTTATAGCAGCTTTTCTAGGCTGAGCCTTGGACTGTAGTATTGCAATAAATCGTAAATGTAGACTCATTTTTAAAGGACAGTTTGATGCTACTTCCTAAAAGGTAAGAAAAAGGAAGAGAACTTTTGAGGTCTCCTTTACCACTTTAAATTGTTCTGGAAACTTGTGAAGTCCCCAGAAAACACAAGAGCAGTTTAAAGCTATGAGAGTCTCACAGCCATAAATTGACTTCCTACATTAGCAGGAAAGGATCATAAAACAATAAAGGAAACGGAAGGAAGGCTTTGAAGTCCCCACACTAAATGCTTTGTCTCCTTGGCTTGTTGCAGCTCCTGGAAAGCAGTGAGGCAGGAACAGACAGAAACCAGTTCCACCCTCCAATGGAACTCTGCTCGGGAATACAGTTTTGGGAAACTCCTTGTCTTCATGGAATTCCATTTATAATTAGCATAATTATGGGCAACCAGATAGGACACACTACTTTGGTGCCACATTTGTTAGCTAAGTCACTTTTATTCATGAACTAAACACATTCAAAGGTTTAAAACATGAACCATCTGAAGCCAGTAGTTACACTGATATAAATGAGAACAGAGAAACCCAAATTCATTTACCAATATGTAATAAAATACAGTGGATCCATAAAAGGTGTTCAGTGTGCTTTAGCTGCAATACAGAGAAATTCTCTTGGCAGCTGTTATGTAACACCCCTAAACCTCTCCTGCAAGGGTATAGTGAAAAACCACAAAAACATTAAAGGTTGTTTAGGTGTCAGCTGTTGTATTACACTTTTCTCAACTAATTTATTCTCCGTGGTCTTGACCTGAATGCTATTATCCATTAATGGTACTAGTCTTGCTTAGTTTTATTTTTAATCCTCTGTTTTTAAGGATTTCTTTTCTCTTATTTTTTTTTGTTAAACTTTTTAAATTATTATTTTATATTTTTATAACTCCAGTAATTTATGAAGCAGCTGCATTGGTCATGAACTACTTCCATTTTATTATACCTACAATGATTTTAAACAGAAAGAATCTGCTCCTGGGAATGCTAATCCTTCCATTATAGAAATAATTAAGCTCTTTTATTTGCAAGATGAAAATCTTTAGGGAACATATGAAAACTAGCAAAGAGCTTTTTTTTTTTTCTTTTTAGAGAAAAAATTGATGATATAAACAGACCGGCTAGTGTCTGTTAAACTGTAGCATATGGAAAGGCATACAAACCCTTAGAGAGATCTTTCTCAGTAATTCTTCCACTTGGCTCTAGAAAAAAGGATATTCTACAGAACTTTCTTCATGAAAATGTGGTGGCACATTTGCACAAGATCTTTTTAAAGTTTTTTCAACAGTAATATGCTTCTGTTGTTTTATGATAAATGTGAACATAAATATTGTTATTTTATCTTGCTTTTCTATAATTACCTTTAGAATGCACTTGTTTGTAAAACATACTCTTCCTCAGTTAAACAAAGCTACTTGTATTAGATTTTTACTTACTTCCTTTAGCTTTTGTTGTAATGATGTTTTCATTTGTAGTAATTTCTCTTCCTAACCCTCCTATATTATTTGGTGCTATATACTGCAGTATACATACATACACAGGATCTAGAACATTACCATTCAATATTTTTGAAAACTTACTGATAAAGAAGTGCTGTCCAATCAGCAGATTTTGGCTCAGAAGAGAGAGAAATATGGGAATATTCCTTTGCTGGTCATGTCTGGTGAAGATGCTGCAGGGGAAAGGGAACAGCTTTTACTGAGCTGTGAGGGAAGATTTTTAGAGGACAAAACTCAGAAAACCATGAAAACCCAGGGTTCTGGTTTCACCAGACAAGCTGCTTTATGCATGTCTGATATGAGGCAGGTGTCAGTCTGCCGACCTTTAGGAGTCCTGCTTTCCTAGGGATGGCTGAACATCTGCCTGCCCATGGGAAGAGGTGAATGAATTCCTTTTTCTCCTTTCCGCAGCTTTTGCTTTACCTATTGAACTGCCTTTATCTCAATCCATTCTCACTTTTACCCTTCTGATTCTCTCCCCCATCCCACTCTGGGGGAATGAGTTCATGGCTGTGGGGGGCTGAGCTGCCTACTGGGGTTAAACCACAACTGGACAGCACATGATGGCAAAAGGGAAGGAAGCAAAGGAAGGGCTGGTCACTTAAAACCGGATTATTTAAACAGAGAAAAAATAATTAAACAAGTCCAGAAAGATAAACATAAAAGGAGATGTTGCTGACTGATAACACCATGCCAAAGGTCTTTGACAAGATCCTTCACTAAAGGCTTCTGAAGAAATTAAGATTCTTGGAGATCTAGGTTAGCTTTTACACTGGAGGAGGGTTGTACTTGATGCTATATTCAGAAGTGAACTGGAAATAAAACTTTACTAAGTTACAAGATTTTCTGTTTCTCATTTATTGATGTTAATAAAAAGAAATTTTGTTGCGAGTTTGAGGAAGTGGCAATAAAATGGGAGACAAAATATGATGTTGACAGACATAAAAACAATGCATAATGAGGGGGGAAAAAAAAAATCTCAATTTACATCTACCATGTTGGGCTCTGACCAAACTGTCACCACTTGGAAATATGTTGCTGGAATTATGATAGGAAATTCTACAAAAACATCAGCTCAATGGCAAACAAAAAGCAATTGAATTGTTGGAAAACAGATAGAGAATAAAACTGAAAACATCATTGTTTCAGCACAGAAATCCATTATATGCTTTTGAATGCTTTTTGCATTGCAGGTCATTTATTTTGTAAAACAGCAAATGTAGTTATAGTATAGAAAAGTATAGATGTGTGGAATCATTTCCATACAGCTAAACTGAAGAGATTTTGGGTTTCTTATGAGCAAAAAGACCACTAGGTTTTTATCAAGGCCTGTAAGTCATGAATGGCATGGAGTCAGTGAATAGGGAGTTATATTTCACCATTTTTGGAAGACAAGGACTAGAGGTCATCAAACAAAACTAGCAACTAATGGGTTCAAAGCATGCAAAAAGAGGAAATTCTTCCTAATGTAGCACATAGATCTCAATATAACACAAAGTTTAACAATGAAACTTGTCATTTCAAGACTCAGTGAACGCAAAGACAATGGGAGTTGCAGCACTGATTAGAAGAACAAGTCAAACCAAAATCCACCAGCACTGTAAAACAGACACATTCCTTGGAGAAGGATTGCTAGAGGATGGTAGAGTACCATAGTGGACTACATTACTAGTAAATATATTTCTCCACATACTTGCTAATGGCCATTGCTTGGCAATGACCTTTGTTCTCAGCTAGAAACTGGGTTAGAGAACCAGCTCTTTCATTTCTATTTTTACAGAAGATGGAGAGAAAACCGGCATCACAGACTGTTATGTCATAAAATTGTTGTAATTAAATTTTAATATTATATAGGGTTGTTTTTTCATATTTCCTGTTATTTGAATACTTAACTGGGCAAGTATCTTAAGCTGTTAAACACTTAAAATTAAAAATGTAAAAAAACCCCCCTGTAAACAAGAACAGCAACACCGGAAACTTTGCTGACAGTATTTTCTGACAGCACAGCTGATACATCTTCCTGTCATGGTTAAAAACTAGAGGGAAGCAAAGATTAATTAAAATAATACAAGCTTTTTAAAAACTCTACTTAATTTTGGGTTTACCTTTTTTCTGAATTAGAGCAATGGCAGAGTTCCAGATGTGAGGTTGCTGATCGTGGCAGTTAACGCTCAATTCTGCTATTGTTCTCTTAAGAGTTTGTTTGTATTCTCAGGGACATCCAACATCTCATTTAACACATGCTTATTAAATATAATTATTTTCTCTCTATATAAGTCAGACTTGTATTCAAATGGTAATTTGATTGTTGGAAATCAAGTTAAACTTCAGCTTCCAGCTGAGTTATCAACCGGGAATAAATAGGATAAGACTCTACAAATACTGACCTAACAGCTTTTAATCTTTCCACAGGAAGGATTCACCAGTTCTGCTAAGTGTGTATAAGCTGCTGCATTCTACTTTTGCAATTCCATTTATAATCTATTTACAGGCTGAAAGAAGGAATGAGAAAGGCTATTTCTGAAACCACATTTTGAGAATATCATTTAGACTGATATTCAAGCAGCTGTAGGTGATTACAATAGACTAGTTTGAAAAAGTTACCATCCTGTCAGTTAGAGTAAGTCTTGTCAGGTAAAGTGAGTGATTGCTTCTACACTCCTCTTTACTTTTTATGTGTCAGATTTCCACAGAAATCAGAGGATGACAAATTATTGCCTCATGGGTCAAATTAATCCCTTGATAACCCACTGCAAAGAATCCAGCCTCCAGTCAGCGCCTTAGGGATACAGGAATCTTGATCCCTCACCCAGTGCTTGGACAAGGAGGATAAATTGCTTTTAATAAGGACTAAGAGCCTAGCACAAACCTGCAGAGCACTGTGCAAGAGAGCAGGGCCAGAAGTACTATTATTCTGTGGTCTCATGTGTATTATCCCATCTCAGGCAGATTTGACTTCATCTACATAACAACAGAGCTGGTGAGGCTTTTGAGATTCCCTCTTCTTAGAGATGTTTTGGCATTTTGGGTTGTTTTTTTTATGATTACCATCATATGGACGATGAACACCCTGAGGAGCAAATGGATGACTTACAGCAAACCTGAAGTTCTATCTAAACTGGATCTGTGGCACGAAACTTTGACTTAATGCATCTTACAGAACACAACTACTTGTGATACTTGTCAGTCTGGCAAGAAGTTTCCTTTGGTAAATGATCAGCAATCAGACAAGATTAGTGCTTTTTTTTTTTTTTACACAGTGACTTGCAGCAAGATTTTCTCTGCTTTAATTGACTTCCAAGACACAAAGATGATTCTACCAGACTTAAAAATGCAGATGAGACTTTCAAAGGGAGAGCTGTAGAAATGACAGCAGCTACTCTTGATTTCCATCATGAGCTAAACACTGCCTTGACTGCTATACAGAGCACTTCCCCAACTCAACATAACTCAAGGAGAAATAAAAATCCTAGAATTCTTTCTATTCCTTAAATATTCAATGATAGGCCTTTAGACATCCTATGCAGTTCTTGAGAAGAATACACTGAGGAAATGACTGAATTCTAATGCAGTCAGCATATGAGGTAGGCTTTTACAAAACATAATTGCCTTACAAACCAGAATATTTAAACAATTCATGGCAAACTAATGCAATTTGTGTTGCTATATTCAGTATTATGGTATGTTGATCTGTGAGAGCAGATATCAGTGATACCTGCAATGCCCTGGAGCAAACGTGCCTGAATGTGGACTTACAAGAAGAAACTGCTATGATTAATTAAATTAAAATATATTCTAATGAACAGTAAATTGGTAAAAACTGGTATAAAAAGATAGTTTAGTGTATACCCAAAACTCATTAGCTTCAGGCAAAATTCAGTAACAAGCAGTACCCAACAGGCAAGGGGTTGGTAATCTTGAATTAGCTGGAATTGCCTTTTTATTAGAATATCCCACTCTCCTTGGATACTTAGCCAAAAGAAGACACATCCTCCAAATCCTTATGGACAGTAGATACTTCAAAACCTTGTAGCTTTGCACTCTCCTGAAAAGACAAACCTAATTTTTTCTAACTTTTTTTTTTGGTAGAGTGCAGATTCCCAAAGAAAAGCCAAATTCATCCTTCCCTTCCCCATGACTAAAGAAGGATGGATTTGACTGAGAGGTTCAGCTGTAGTGACTATACATGAAATTCACCAAAAGTAACTCCTAAAACCAGTCAAAGTTTTACATAACCAAAACCTGTTAAAAAAACCCCAAAAAACTGTTAAAAAAAGACCTATTGAAAAAAAGAAAAAAGTGCAGACCTTAATAGAACTGTCCCTCTGAATATTTACCTTTCCTTCCTTTCAGTCTCTGAAACTCCACTTGAGATGTATCAAACAGCTATCCTGCATTCCTGCTGCTGAGGTCAGGCAGATCTTCCATGAAATTCAACACCATGTAAAACCAATTAGTAAGAGTGGCATTTTTGCAGTCACTAAAACAGACTACAAATGACTGTTGGATATGAAAGCAATTTGTAGAGATAAATATGTACAGTGGCCATACAAGAGATAATGTAAATAAGTAAGAATTGAATTTGGTCTCCAGACTTTCTGGAATCAGAGGCTCTGTAGCAGACATAATTCACTGACCTTGTTATCTGCCTGAATTTAATAGACTAAGATTAGTATTATGCAGTTTGCTGTGTTGCAAAATGATACCAGGGAGTTTTTTAAAAAACACCCACAGGTATGCCAGAGGTATATCACAAGATCTTAGTTGCCATACCCACTTAGTATTGAATATTTTACCATAATTTTATCTGCACTTCAAGCAATGCAGCATGTTGTACCTGTTGCCAGTGCTGTAATGCTTATTTCCCCTTAGTTTCCAGCATGTACAGCATGAACAAGTTGCTGCCACCCTCACCATCCCATGTCATTCTTCTCATACAGCCAACAAGACATTCCATATGTCTTTCCTTTACATATTCTTAAAAAGACATTTCTTTTAGTAGAGAATTTTAATCTCCAGTGGTATGCTACTGGGTCCAGTCTTAATACCGGTCCAAAGTAAATTTTGATAATTTAATCAAAGATGTTACTGGATTTGAGAAGAATTTTATGCAAAGAATATACCAGAAAATGATAAAATATACTGTAACTGTGTCCAAATGTTGAGATAAAATGAGGTGTACATGCACACAGTAACAAAAATTCTAGGAAAGTCTGCACTATTGTGACTTTTTAGGTGAGGATCATTACAAATGTCACATGAATGAATCTTCAAGTATTTTTCCTGATTATTAAAAAAATTTAGTTCTAAAGATTTTATAGGTATTTGTTATTTTTTAACACATGCTGATGTTTTCTGCCTGTTAGATAGCATTATATAAAGAAAAAGTAATTGATATTTAAACAGAAAGAAGTGAAAAAGTAATTGATATTTAAACAGAAAGAAGTGAAATTTTTGAGTTGACATAATATTGTGACAAGCATGAATAGCCCCCTACGATGCATCCTTCTTGGTGAGCATTCATGAAATGTTAGTCAACAGAAATTAGATACATTTTCATCATCTGATGAAGTGAAGCAAGACCTTTTTCAGGTAAACAGGTCATCACTGAATCTATTCTGCCTGAAGTGTTTTTCAGGGAAAAGTCTAAATACAGGATTTGAAAATGTCATAATTGCAGAAGGAAGAGGTAAATAGAACAAAGCTCAAGGAGACCCTGCATGTCTGCTAAATGACTGCTGTTTCTTTCTTTGTCTGTGATACTGGTTGAGTAGCATCTGCTAAATGTGAAATTGAGAATTTGGGGCAAAGCAATTAAAATTCTGAATTAAGTGTGCACACACAAAGCAGTGCTTCACATTGTGCTGCCTGCAGACATGTAGACTTGAGCATGAAGGAAAAGGGGGAGTTGATTTGGAATTTCCTATCACTATGAAAAACACTGGTTTGTTTCTCCATAGCTGTTGCCCAAATGGGATTTTGCTGATGTCAAAGCTTTGTAGAAACCCAAATTCCAGTCATGAACTAACATTCAGATGAGCCATTATACTTCAGCATCAAGAATCAGTATATTTAATTAGTCCTACCACACCCACGTAAACAAAAGACAAAACACATCTGTGATTTGAGCACAAGGATAGGCATAAATCATCCTGGTTTATGTGAATCACTTTTAGGAGGGTTGTTCTTAAAAAAATTAAGGCAAACCAGTTACATAGTTGCTGAAATACTTCTGGTAATGTGGCAAATTGCATTAGTAAATAAACTTTGAGAACTACACCTGCCATTAGATTATCTGTGGGTTTGGGTCTGGGTTTTATATGGCAGCAGTGTAATATTTGTTGTCACTTAAGCAGCTTCCCTCAGGAGAACTCCAGAGTCAGGAAAGCCATGAAGCATTTGTGTGCAGCTCCAAGTCAGACAGCTCAGACCCAGGGCTCAGACAGCACATTCCCCTATTGGTGTCAGACAGCTCTATATATTACCAGCACTGATGCCTCCACCCCCTGACCATCAGCTCTTACAAGTCCCTGTTTTTCAAGAGACCCACGTACCTTTGGCACTTCAGTAGGTCCCTGAATCGTTGCCTTGACATGAATAGCCCAAGTTCTAAGCACTGTGCTCCCTCAGGTTGGAGGCCACAACAGTCTCTCCAGTACTGGGCTGTCATCATTTATGACCTAAGACTTCTTAGGCATTGTGAAAATCTGCAAAGTCTTTAGAAGAGAGAATGAATGCAGAATCCAAACTGTCCTACGTGCAGGGGCTAAATAGAAAGGAGACAGAACTTTGATATAGAGATACATCAAGCTTGTGGTCACTGTGGACTTTGTTACCCTCTGTACTGGATGTGGCTTCAATGAAGAAAATGTCCCTGCCTAGACAGGATAAATATGCTGACTCCTACACCGAATCCATTTAGGACAGGGAAGTCAGCAATATCTGCTCCATGATTGTATCAACACAATGCAAATAGAGCAGTAGAGGCATCACACCTCAGTGTAAACCTTAAAGCAACAAAGACATCACTGAACTATTTACCCTGACTGCAGGTTTTGTTATCATTTTACATGTTGGGTGCATTTTTTTCACTTCTATGTCTCCTGTGTAATGAATAATTACTTAAAGGCACCTTATATACTTAATTATAAAATTATAATAAAATTATACCATTGTGTCAAGCTTCCAGTTCTCTTACAATTCATTTGAATTGCTTCTGTTCTTACCTTCTTTTCAGAATTTATAGATTGGTCTTACTGACTAACTTTAAAGAATTTAATACTTTATAGGTTAATGTCCCTACATAAAAGAGACATGAAACAAAATGGTCTTCCAAAAATCAATATACATCCCATATATTAAATATCTATAAAACCATTGAAAGTGGCATTGAAAGGTGAAGTTACTTAAAAATGAAAAAAAAACATCTATAATAGCCAAGTACTAAATAAGGAAAGAGAACCTTTAACCTACATTAAAGCTCACAGGACAAACACAGTGGGAGAAAAGTTTGGACTATACTTGGTCAAATCATACACGCTGGATTAAAAAATGCCTTTTATGACTACTTCTGAGAACAGAATAAATCAATAATACTAAAATAAAAATATAAATACTACTACAACACAACAAAATAACATTAACTGTTCACAAAATTTTCTGAAGGTATCAAGTCTGAAACTCAAATTCTGCTGTAACATCTGAACATCTAATTAGATAGTGTACTCTTAACATGAGATAAGGTACTGTACTGCCAGTTGGACCTTTTAATAGGCAAAATGAGAGTACAAAACTATTAAGACTTATGATTCAGGTATATGAACCATAATAGAAATTAAAATAAATAGCATTTTCATTAAAAGAGTGTTGAGTAACGAGCAGTATGAAGAGTAGTCCCAAGTAGCCTAAAGCCACCCAGTGTACAACAGTCTTTATCCTACTCCAGGAAGTTTTTATTACATCCTTGCTTATAAATGTCAGATTAACATGCATATCCTAACATTTAGATGAGCAGCACAATTTATCTTTTAACTTTGGTGCCCTGAAAACTCCCAAGATAATCTTTTTAAATTATTGCAAGTATGAGAAGCTATTTCAGGAAACACAGAGAAGACAGTATTTCCACACCACTTTGTGAGAGAAAGGTATTAAAGCACTTTTAATCTTGCCATAAAAAGGTCTAAAGTAATATCAGTGTCACCATTTTAAGGATTATACATTGCTATCATGGGCTTGTCTGAAAATTCTGAAATTGCTTCTTTTAGCTAAATAACTGTGATGGACTTGCAATAGAAGTTCAGCCCAACTATTGAATTTTTAGATGGCTGAGAGCTACTCATACAAAAATGCATCTGCATTGACTGCCTTGACTGCTCAGTAATCTGTGAACTTATTATTTTGGAAATATTATAGGCTACTTGGAAAAAATAATTTGATAAATAAATAGAAGACAAGTATGCTCTCTACCTTGATAAACATGATTTAAGAAAAAAAAAAAAAACAAATGAAAGAATAGAATTTGTTTCCCCTCTTAAAATTAAAAACTAAAGTATTTTTCTGGAAAATGATACATTTGGATTGATAATGCTTTTTCAACATAATTAAGGCAAACCCTGCAAACCCTCTTAAACAGTGATTAAACAATAAAAACCAGATTTAAAAGCAGATTCAAAATGCAATTTCAATTGTGTTTAAGGGGAATTGATAAGATATTTAATTCCTGAGTGCGAAAAAGTTGTTGGTTTGTAATTCCAATCTCATTTGCTTTTTGCTTATGTGAATGATAGACTGGAATATCTGTTAAATGTTTTGAGCTTCCTTTTTATCAAAGTATGTGGAAAGCCACTATATTTATTCTCTGATAGGAGGCTAAATTTTCAAAAATGATAGGTTTGATTCTTATTTTCTTTTTTCCCCCCTCAAGCTTATTTTAATCAGTTTTAATTTATTTGATTGATAGAATAACATACAGTTCTAAGAAGGAATTCAGCCTCTGTCTTTTTTTTAATAAGAAAATTTTTCATCTGTAGAAAGAGCAAGTATTTTAGTTCTTATCAAGAAAATGAATTGGAGTGACAAAAAAAAAGAAGCCAGGTAATTCCAAGTCTGAGGTTCAATAAAATTAGTATTTTTGAAACACCCACAAAAATCAGAAAATACTAAATGCTGTGCTTATAGATTCAATTAAAATGACATATTTAAACATATAGCTGGATGTAACGTAGGGACAACAGAGCATTCCAGAGAACCAGAGAGATACAAAGACTCTTTTATTTATTCTAAAAATCTTTAACAGTAAGAAAGGGCCACATTTCAGCTTTCATCTATGCACTAGAAGATTGCTTCATTTTGTATGAAGGGATAAAGTTAAGGAGCTGAGAGTGTGAAAATGTAACCTTCATAAAATTTTAATTTGATAAACACCTTAGTTTATCTTTCTATGGCAGAATGATAAGAAAAATTAACATAGTTCATCAGAGCGCAGGTCAATGAATTCGCTCTTGCAATGGAAAAATGGAACTGAGTTTGTTCACAAAGTCTATGCTTTACCAAGGCAAGTGGTAAGAATAATAATAATAAATTCTTTGGTCTGAGAATTTTATTAGAAAAAGAAGGTTACATTTATCTGAAAAGTACATAGGTAAAGAAATAACATAAAAAATTCTATATTAATAGCAAATGAACAAGAGAACATCATGGCTTGGAGAATATGCAAGAGTAACTTGGACTTAGGATGAAGAATTTCCAGACAGAAGTTAATAATTGTATTAATATTGAAACAGTAAATTCCATTTCAGGGACTCAGAAGTAACAATAAATTTATGCTACATTTAATATTAATAAAAGCAATAGGCAAGAAAGTGAACAAATATAACTACAAAAGGAAATATGAAATACATTTTAGCCACATAGCCCAAAGTGGCAGACGTTAGGTCACAGAGAAAAAGGAAGAGTCTATCCAATGCCAACTTGTTTGCTGAAGTATGGGAATTCAGGTCATTGGGACTTTCCAAACAAAAAACCTGCATATACAATCCCAGAAGGAATACTTTCACGTCCTTCTACAGGAAACCATATTTGGAAATGCTAATTTTGAATGAATACTTTGTACTGATCTCTTTAAAAAGGTGAAGCTTTTAAAATAAGAAATTGTGTTGAACTTGAAGAAATTGCTTTTATAATTCAAAAATTAGATCTACAGGTAAGGGAGGTCTTTTAGTCCTAGGTAGTTTCATTTCTTCCCAACATGCAGCAATAAAATGTTCAACAGAAAGTCCTTTGGTCCTAAACATAGCAAGGAAGTCTATTATGCCACGTTTATGTAAAAAGAAGGCTGCAGAGTTCCATAAAAATGAGAAATCAGGGTTATTTAGTGCATATTATGTTTATTGTGTTGCAATGTTACCAGAACGCTAACCTTGTTGTGTTTAACTACTGAAAAAAACTGATGACTGACACCTTAAAAGCTTGGAAAAGGTTAATTCACTAGAAAATTGATTAATTTATATGATCTGTAAATGAAATTATTGCTCTTGCAATGATCTTATATCATCCTGTAACATCCATAACCGCTAATTTACCATCATGCTTATATATATATACACATATATTAAGACTTGGAATATCTCAATAAATTCAACCAGAATGCAATTTATCAAATGAATAAATTAAATTATAGAAAATGGTTGAGAGTCAAATTTTTTTTTTTTCCTTTGCCCTAGAATGCATTCGACAGACTCTCATTTAGAACATCTCTACTCTAACATGGCGTCAGGCCCATACTCAATCAAAAAGTGCAAATATAATCAAGGGGATTCTATTCAGCTACCAAAGTCTCATGGGAAATAAATAAACAAACAAAGTGTAAAGAAACTGTCTGGGAAAATCTGGAAACCTGTCTCTGAACGTACAATTGCAGAAACTGCTGATGTCTGTTATTTCTCCATAGCGAGACTTGACAAACATTGACAAACACTGTTTGAATTCACATGCACTCAGTCAGTTCTAAGAAGTATTAGCATTGTTTGGTCAAAGAATATAAATAGCATTATAGTATCCACATGACCAAAGAACAATAGGCAAAATCTCAACCCTCTGGTTGAATCTCAATTCTGTAGTAGAATATAGCAGTTTTGTATTTCACTTCTATCATAATGGATCTGATTTTTTCACAAAGGACTATATAATTCAAATCTAATTTTCTAATTTTTTTCCCTTACAGTAAAATACTTCAACATTATTTTAACAAATATACAGAAAGAAAAAGGGGGAGTAAATTGTTTTTTTGGTTTTTTTTTGTCACCAGAAGAAGAGTCTGATTTCAGCAAACTAGTCTGTAGTGTTTTGAACTGCATGTTCCCTCAGCAGGGCACCAGCCACAGAAGACATTTGCATTCCACCTGAAGGAATATATTAGCACTTGAACTATTTCAAAATAATATTTTCAAAATGCCTGATATCCAAGAGGTAAACTATTTTCTTGAGTATGTGTTGACATCTCCAGATCTAAAGTAATAGGAAAAAAGAGCCAAACCAGATACATATTTTCTCATGTCCTCTGCCACCTCCATTACTCCATAGGCAGAAATTCTGATTATTCTTTTATTCTGTACAGTCTTACTGACCTACGAAGCCTTCATAGCTTATTAGTAGGTTCAGTGTGGCTCAAGCAGCTACATGTGGCAAATGTGAGAGACAGATGTGAAGACTTTTTTTCTCCCCCTAAAGACAAATTTTGACGTAACTTTTAAAGTAAATTGAAGCTGTCACTATCTTTTTTACAACTTAGTCTACATAACCATTTAAAGTGAATCAAGCTTGTCTTGAAACCATTCATTAGAAGAAAGGCAGTTTGAGGTATTAGGAAGCAGAAGGGACCCTTTTAGCTGTGATTACATTATGAAAGAATAAACAAAGAGGAACATCTGATTTGGCTTTCCAGATATGAGGTTTTAAAAGGATGTAGTTCCCATGTATGTGAAACACTTTCTTATGCTTTATTGATGCACCCCCCCCTCCAAAAAAAAGACCCCAAAAACAAAACAAAACCAACCACAGCCAAAACAAAAAAAAAAACCCGCCTGAAGTCAGTATTTGGTACCTGCAACTGTGTTATGTTGGGGAATTTCTGAAGATGATACAGACATAAGAGTAAAAAAATGCAATTAATGACATGAAGGTGCACTAGCATTTCAGCTGACATTTCCATACATGATTTATACTTTGCCCACTAGTCAGATGATGGATCAGTCAAACTATTTTAGCCTGAAGCACAAAAAAGTGAAAATGGTGTATGTCCTCTGGCTTAGAGCTTTCCCTGGGGTGACTCTGAAAGTGTTTTCTACACTTTGCAGAAAAAGGAAAAAGGGAAAAAAATAGCTTATATAAAGACAGAATTAAAAAAAAAAAAAAAAGCAAAATGAAAAACCAAACAACAAAAACAACAACAATTAAAAACCCCCACAAACAACAGTGTTTTAATTTTTGCAAGTGTTGTGTAAACTTATTGAAAGTAAAATATTTTTAAAAAAGGCACCTGAACTCAGAATTGAGGTAAGCAGCAGTTTTATCTCTAAACATGAACCCAAGTCTGTTATGGTAGGATTGTTTAAATGCCACGTTTTTCATCTTGTTTGACTATTTTTCAGGCTTTAAGGTATTGATTTGAAAAACAGAAGAAAAAATAGCTTTTATTTGGTAGGGAAATGTAGTGATTGAAGCCTGAGACCAACAAACCTCAGCTTGACCTGCTGAAATTACCAAAAAGAGAAAGGACTTGAAAAACAAGAAAAAGAGATGTAAGAGAGAAAGACAGAAAAAGTCACTATAGCATAAAACTTTCTTCTATTCCCCCTGGGAATAAAGTTTTCTAAATTTACATACTGTAAAACAGCAATTATGCCAAGTGAGGTCATTTTCTTAGGTTAGAGGAGACAAATAGTTTTCATCATGGCAAGAGAGTTCTCGTCGTCCTGTTTGCTGAGTATCAAAGCACCCAGTGCACAGTGTCAGGAAGAGGATTGTCTCCTGTAAAAGAGCCAACAGTGAAAAGCTGTGCAAGTTCCAGGTAAACAGAAAAACTCTTTTGACATGGTGAGGCTTCTAACAATCCAATCTTAAACTCAGACTATTATTAAATCAAGAGAGTAGAAAATATTCACATCTATTGCTGGAAGGAATACTGTGAAGAGCTGTTCTGCACATTCCATTGACTGTCAAAGTTCCATGGAGAAGATCTGATTGAACCAGAAACTGTTCCCCATTTAGAGCAAAGCTAAAAGCAGCAGAAAAAAAAAGAGAAATAAAAAGAAAAAGACAAAACCCTGATGCAATGGACGACACAAAAAACTGCTAAAAGCATCAAGGAAAAACCAAATCAAAAAATCAATCCCTTTTTTCCACAAATACTCTAAGAGTCTGGATCCATACAACAAAATATTAATATAAAGCAATTTTTGGTGTAAAGATATGTTATGCTCTTTTTGTCTGAAAGTTTTCTGTGACATCTACTACAGTTAAAAAAAATACATAGGGAAGAATTCTGCAGTTCTGTCAAAACCATTCACTGAAGTTCATGTCTTAGGAGCAAACAGGGAAAAGATCTTCATTACCAGATGAGTTCATTTAGATTCATTTTTATGTGATGTAACTTTAATAAAAACAAGTTTTCTTTAATGAATTTAAAGATCAGCTATGCAGGAGCGAGATTGTTTTGGACTTTTATCAAATGCAGATTTAGCTGCTTCCTCATATCTTTGGGGATTTTGAAATTTTAAACTAGTCTGAAATTTCTTTAGAAGTCTTTAAGTGTATTTTGGTAACATTATTAATAGAGTGTCTCTAATTACTGGGTGCTTTCAATATAATTATGGAAATGTTCCTGGTACACAGTATTAATTTCTTCCAGTACTTACAAGTTTGTGCACTGATGTCTCACACATTCTAATGCTCTCCACAAATGCAACCAGAATTGGGCTGAAAACCTCTGTTTTAGAGGGAGAAAGAAGATCAGTGATGAGGTATAACTGCAATGCTTTCTCCAGCTTAAAAAATATCCAGTCTATGCAATTGCTCTGTTTGTTTATGCAGTGGTCTCCATTAAACTTGCCTAACCTTCACAGTATATGTTTTGAGGAAGATGTGACAAAGGTTCATCTATGTTTAATGATAAGTAGAATCTAGCAATAGTACAATACTGTCCTAGTTCCTGTAGAGATTTGGGAAATGGTTTTTATCAATTATGAATTTGATACAAATATAAATACCTGGGTTTAGGGCAGCCTTTCCCTCTAGCTCTTATCTAAAGCTTTATTATTTCTTATTCCCAGAGGCAAAATAACATACCTGTGAAGCTTGGCACGTTTCTGAAAAAAACACCATCAAATCACCTAAAGAAGTTGTTTACTTACATCCTGAGTTTCAGGACTGAAAGAATTGTCAAGCCTGTGATTGTTTATTCTGTTTTAGGAAGAGAAGATTGAGTGGAAATGCACACCAGCCTTAATGAATAACTCAAATAAGATTTCGGTTGTAATCATCAGGGGAGTTTTTACCTTTTCTATGCACAAAAGTAAAAAACCCCAAAGTATTGGTTTGGAGTTTTTTTTCAGACTAGAAAGAAAATAGAGAGGAGTAAATACATTTCTATCAAAGGAAACCATATATTAGCCTCTATTACAGCCATCAGAAATTGTCTCTTGACTCTAATTTCTAGAGAAATTAGGAAAGAGAATCAAGAAAAAAAGCAAATATATTTACTTTCTATTTCTCTGCATTTCTATAGATGGATATGTCACCAACGAAGATTTTTACATTCACAGTAAACAACTGGGTAGAAAAGAATGATCACTGGAATATCAACCATTCGCTTGGATTGTGCAGATCCTGTTATTTCAAATCAGCTGAGCAATTTTGCACATGCATTTATAATAATTTACATTTGAGCAAACATGCAAGGCATTTACTCCTGAGTCATGTACTAAATCCAAGACAATGGCAAAATGATTTAATGGAGTGTTTTAAGGAAGAACCTGACTTCTCAGTTAGTTGTGTGACTACAGTATTGCTCTGAAGATTATCTGAGATCTAAGCAAATATGACAAAAGAAGTTCTGCACTCAGTTCTCTCCAGCAGTATTTACACAATTTTAAGGCTCAGTTTTCTTATACATTTGGCTGAACAACTTTAATGGAATAGTCACATACTTGGAAATGACTGCATTATCCTGACTCCATAAGTCATCACCTATCAAACAAGCTGAATTAATAAATTATATAGATACTGAATAACAATTTCAAATCAAAATCCATTGATTTGAAATATCTCCATGGTGACTTAAACTAAGCATTTTCTTTTGCAACCATAGGCAATGTGGTCTATTACAGTTACTATGGATAATCATTCATAAAATAAAGGAACAGCAGCACTACACTGCATGCTGATCTGCCTGCTAGAAGGAAAACATGTTGGAATAGTAACATAGGGTTGGGGGGTGGTTTAATATAAAAGCTGCAAATATTGCAAAATATACAGCTAGAGAAATCATATAAAAAGAATGTCTGAGAGCTGAGCCTTATAGCCTCATACCAACCCTTACGTTGATATAATTGTGAAATAAAGCATTCAGCTGGTACCTGAGAACCTTTGCCCCATCCAAAAGTCATGAGAAGGTTTTGTGCACTCAGCCAATATTCCTTTCTGACTGGGGAGAGGTGGGGGGATAAATCAGACTGTTATAACTCATATTCCTTAGGCTGGATCTGTGCTGTGGAGCAGAGCTGCTCCAGTGTGCACACCAGAGCCTCAGTCCCTCAGAGCTCTAGGTCAGGCAAAGATACATGTTCTCCATTGTGGTTTGCAGGCAGGAGGGAGTACAAAGTGCTCCAGCTGGTCCCCTAGTGGTGATGGCCAAAGAGCTGGGAACTGTCTATATTCACTGCAGGTGGACACAGGGAATAAACTCCCTGGAACCAGAGGAGTGGTAATGCAGGCTGCCATGCAAGGAACCGTCAACTTTGAAAATAAACCCAGTAATTTCTCATAAGACTCTAGAAAATTATTTGTTGTAATAAAACAAAAATATTTTTTCCATTTTTTTAAGCTCTTCTCAGGAATTTTATTGGTTTGAACTCTGATTTGCAGAGCTGACTGGTTTTTGTCCAAAAGATGTAAAGCAGTACTGACTTCCCTCTGGTCTGAAGACAATCAGATATTTTACAAAATCACTTTAGTCCAATCCCCAGATCTATTGTTACGATCCATAAAAACAAGAATACCTCCTTATCTCTGGAAGAGTTTAATTAGTAGGAAATGTTACATTAAAAAAAGATAATATATAATTAATAACTCAGCAAAGGTGGACAAAGGAGAAAGACCAGTCTTTGTACATCCTTAAAAGCATTTAACATGCTATTCATCTAAAATTAATGATCAAACTGTGTAGTAATAAGTGAGAGAAAAGCTCAAAAGATATCATTGACTGCATTTTTGTTCTCTTATTCTCACAATGAAAGATTGTTTGACTGGCTGTCTATGGCTTCTTGCTGTCTGAATTATTTTTTTTAATTAAGAGCTACGCTGTCATGTTTAAGAAATATGTTTGTCAAGGATTCTTTTTTGCCATTTCTAAGTATGTTAACAAAGAACAAATTATTAATACATAAACTATTTATAAATTTGAGATTTGGGAAAGTATTTAGAGCGAGATAGCATGAAAGAGGGATTGTTTTCCATTTAACAAACATTCCAAAAGTTCAGATTCTAGATTTAGGAAAGATTCTGTAGAACTACAAGATGTCTTTTGGGCTACAAATAAATGACAGAGACTTATTCACAGGTAGGACAAGAAAACAAGCATTATGTTGATTTCTCAGCTTTAGTGTGTAACAGACCTTGTATATAATTATGGGAATATTTCAGCAGCATTCTCTTAATTTTTGAGGTAATTTGCTAGCAGAATGAATATGCAAGCAGAGTTTATTCACACTGTTTTGAACAAAGCCCCTGAAGGAGTTTGTTCTTGGGTTGGATTGACTGAATATAACTCAGAAAACATAAATCAAAAAGAAAAATTATGGTGAAGCCTGGTATATAAAGTGGCATACAGGTTGTGCAGGCTTGAAAAGAGCAAGTCTCCTTCTCTCATTTGTGATCCAAGGATGACAGCAGCTACAGATAAATATAAGATGCAGATCATATGGAAAAGAAGCCAAGTTGTACCTATATATATAGCTTACAACTGAGTGAGAAATTTATGGAATTTCCCAGGTGGCCAATGGTTTTGGTTACTCTTTATTATGAGACACCTGTGGACAGTTTTGTATTGGGTGTAGTAGAGATCTCAGCTTAGGAGGAGTATTCAGTCCCTTAAAGACTGTCAATACATAGTAGCTGATGACTTAATTACAAAGATATTTTTCTTGGTAAGAGATAGATGGGACATTTTAATCCAGATTTCAGAATTTTCTGTGATAGGTGAAAAACTATGGCAATTTTCTTTGCACCTTTGCTTTTTTTTTTTGTTTTAAATAGGAGGCTTCATTGCCTCAGCCTGTCGACAAGGCAAGAAAAGGCATTTAAAAAACACTAGGGGAAATGCTTAGAAAAATTGCAACATAGCCAGTCTAAAATCATTCAGTTGATTTGCTTCTGGTTCTTTATGGATGCAAAGTTAAAGTCAAACTTATTAAAAAATAATTGTGATTTGATAAATTTAAAAAAGATTGAATACTTTATTGCCAATTCTGATTAACTTTGCCTACTGCAATTTCAAGATGAAAACTGAAGACTTAAGAGAGGCATAAACATACATCTCTCACAACTGAGTTAAAGAAACCAAAAACAAATGAACAAAATCCAAACAAAACAATTAAACCATTAACATGTAGATTACATTAACTGTAGATTACTTTTAGAACTTGGTTTCCTAAAAGAGCTGAATAACTGCTGTTCCAGAAGCCTCAAATAGAAATACTTGGTGAGGCAAAGGGGAAATACTGTGATATATAAATAAATAATAATAAATATAAATAAATATATATAATACTAGAACTATGAGGAGAAAGCAGGGAATTGGAGGGGAAAAAGGGAGGTGAGAGCAAGAGAGCACTTACACAGTTGAGTAATAGATTATCCAAAATCAGGTTTAGCAAACAACATAAATTTCCTTCCCACCCCCCCCCTTCAGTATTTTATTTATTCCTTTATTTTAATTTAATTTGCTAGTCTATATCTTCAACAACACACCACCACATCCAAGATAGAGGAATGTTACTTTGGCCAATACTAGATACCACNTTTTTTTTTTTGTTTTAAATAGGAGGCTTCATTGCCTCAGCCTGTCGACAAGGCAAGAAAAGGCATTTAAAAAACACTAGGGGAAATGCTTAGAAAAATTGCAACATAGCCAGTCTAAAATCATTCAGTTGATTTGCTTCTGGTTCTTTATGGATGCAAAGTTAAAGTCAAACTTATTAAAAATAATTGTGATTTGATAAATTTTAAAAAGATTGAATACTTTATTGCCAATTCTGATTAACTTTGCCTACTGCAATTTCAAGATGAAAACTGAAGACTTAAGAGAGGCATAAACATACATCTCTCACAACTGAGTTAAAGAAACCAAAAACAAATGAACAAAATCCAAACAAAACAATTAAACCATTAACATGTAGATTACATTAACTGTAGATTACTTTTAGAACTTGGTTTCCTAAAAGAGCTGAATAACTGCTGTTCCAGAAGCCTCAAATAGAAATACTTGGTGAGGCAAAGGGGAAATACTGTGATATATAAATAAATAATAATAAATATAAATAAATATATATAATACTAGAACTATGAGGAGAAAGCAGGGAATTGGAGGGGAAAAAGGGAGGTGAGAGCAAGAGAGCACTTACACAGTTGAGTAATAGATTATCCAAAATCAGGTTTAGCAAACAACATAAATTTCCTTCCCACCCCCCCCCTTCAGTATTTTATTTATTCCTTTATTTTAATTTAATTTGCTAGTCTATATCTTCAACAACACACCACCACATCCAAGATAGAGGAATGTTACTTTGGCCAATACTAGATACCACAAAGATATTTAAACTGCCAGTTCCAAAACCACATAAGCTTCACTCGAGCCATGATTTATTCTACTTGACATTCTTATGTTGATATACTGTTGATGCAATCCATAAATGCAATCCTAAATTTCATATTTTGGGGGTCTGTCTATTCAGCTCAGTTCCTAAACAGCTCCAGTGTTCAAGTTACTCTATTTATGTAAGATTTGGGGCAGAAGAGGGAGATACTTTCATTTTTCAGGAAATACCATCAAAGTTTCCTAGGCTATAAATAAAAGAAGAAAGATAATAACTAGAGTTACAAATTCCTTCTTGATACATCCCTCAAGACAGTTTATTTTACTTTGTCACCAAGTTAAAGGAGTTAAAAACCTTAATATAGTAGTTCAAAAACCAGAATCATAAAAATGGATATAGAACTCGAGTTCAGTAATGAAATATATGCAAACTGAAACCTAAAAAAGTTTAGCTAAAATCTTCTTTTTGTGAGCTTGGTCTTTTGTTTCCACAGTTTTTCTTCTTTCTCACCTTAGTACAGCATCAGTAACTATTCAGCAGTTAACATTGATTTGAAAAATTCCTCAAAGCTGCAACAAATTTTAATTGATTATTTAAAAGCAGATTCAGGTACTGGGAAGAAGGGTGTTATAGAAGACAAAAGAACATGAGAAATCCAACTTCCTTATGGTTTCATCAAACCATTCAGGAAATGCACAAGTCTGATATGGTCTTTAATTATCTCAGTGGAGTTGCAGAAGTGGAGATTTTCACCTTCCTTTACTTATTTGATATTAACAGATTACACTCACTTTTTAAGGCTAGTAACCTAAGTAAAACCTTTCCCAAAACCAGATTCTGTGGGACTTTTTAAAGAAACCTTCTTTATAGGAAATCTGTATCCCTGTGGTGATAGATTTTTTCCTACGGGTCTCGAATTTTTTTTTTTTTTGCTCATTTTTGCATGTGAAAATTCAGAGCATTGATTTACACAAATAAAATTCAAGTTTTCTGAAATTAGCGAAAGCTTTTGACCTCAGTGTCTTTGCTTTTTACTTTTTCACCTGTGAAATGGAAATAAGACCCTTACATCTCCAAGGAGCATCCTGAAAGTTCATTAATCAAGGTAATGTTTAAAAAACACCTATACCTTTTACCGATGAGAACCACATAACAGACAATGAAGTGAGTAACAGTTCCTTCCTCAGATCAAAGCTCTTGTGGTATCTAGTAAGCCAGTCAGACAAACAACAATTAACAGTAAGAATTAAATGAAATATTGAACTTCTGCTCATTGGGTGAATTACATTATCTCGGTGTACAAGACAAAGCACTGAGTTTATGTTAAAAATAGCATGTGTGTGTAATTACACTGGGTCAGAATCCACTCACACAAGGAAGCAAACAAAGTTGCACTTGTGTCATAACAAAGTTCACTGTGTCATAACTTTTAAGTACTTGCCTTTGCCACC
This sequence comes from Pachyramphus minor, assembly GCA_013397135.1. Lineage (NCBI taxonomy): Eukaryota > Metazoa > Chordata > Aves > Passeriformes > Tyrannidae > Pachyramphus > Pachyramphus minor. The sequence continues at coordinate 1,125,698 of VYXB01005127.1, read as the reverse complement.
TTTAATTATACACTGCACTTTTTTTTCTGGGCATATTTAATTCAAAATTACGATTACCTTCAGTAATCACCCGCTGTTGTTTTTCTGGAATTTCAGCAGTACTCAGTTGCTGTACAACAACTGTGATCATCTCAAATTTGTTTCATTCATATTCTCCCTCAGAACAAAACCAGCAGTAAACAAGTTCAGCTTAATTACCCAAAAGGTGTTTGCACTGCAAATAGTTCCCTCTCTGCTCACATTTTTCTTCTGATGACACTGGACCTGTGCACAGAGCAGTAGAAACAATTGATTAGCATGGTGATAGTTTCTAACAAGATATAATCAGGAAGAGGTACTGTGACGCTGAGATACTGCTTTCCACCAACAAAGGCAATTTCATGCTGCCCAAGAACAGGCAGCACGAAAGAAAGCTGGGACAGTGAGCCAGCTGAATATTTGGGGATTCTTCAGTGTTTGAGAGCTTGGGGTAGTTTTGTGTCCCTATTTTATTTCCTTAACATTTCAGCTAAAATGTTTATTCCTAGGTAAAATATAGATATAATTTTATTTTCTCTGACAAGCATAAAGATTTTAATCATAACATTATATAACACTACAAAAGCATAGGAGTAATCTTTTTTAATTAATGCCCTAAAGTGCATTTCATTCTTCTTTAGTACATCACAGGGAAAGCTCTTCATTGAGCATGAAACTTGCTGAGGAATAAAACCTTTCTTGATGTTACCCCATCTATTTCATGCAGTGTTCTGAAAATATTTTTTCCTCTAGTCCCTACAACTTATAAACTGTCTACATTAAGTGAAACTGGATTTCACGACACCATAAATAAACAGAGCAGCTTGATTAAGAGGCATTCAGAGAGCTGTAGTTGTGATACCCAAGAAGATGGTGAGATGCACAGACTCTGGGTGCCAACACCAAACGTAGCAGGAGGTTCATGCCAGAGGCAAAACTGACGCTGTTGGGTGGGAGACCTTCCTGTTACTATGAGTGTGTCCCAAAGCAGTGGGGCATTTGCATTGTGACCAAAAAGAAGGTATAGATAAGAGAGAAACTTTTGGAATGTAAAGGATCTCTATAGGAGAATCTAGCCTCATATGAACCCAGTTAGAGCAAAGCTCCTGGTGTTTTTAACTCTAAACTGCAGACCAAGATGGGGGCAGTAGTTACACAGAGGTCAGAGGATGCATGGCAGTGGAATGCTGCATATACCAGACCACTAGAAAACTTTCATCTAGGATTTCACGAGGAACAGCTGGTGTAAATTTGGAGCAATTTCAGTATAGTAGTCAACTTGGATATTGATCATACTTAGTCAGCACGACAATTTAAATATCCACCAATAAAGCAACAGGAGCATAAATAAAACAGATTATAAAGCTGGAAGATTTCACATTAAAGAAAAATCCAAATAGTGTCCTTAGGAGGGGTGCTATTTAAGTTACAGGAAACAGATGTATCTATAAAGGGCTTCTGGATTTTTTTAATTATAAAGTATATAATGGCATGTTTCAGTAACTTCAATAATAATTATTGACTTTTTACATCTTTGATACTTGCTGATTTTTTCAGTAGTTAAAATTTACTTATGTGCAAATTTTGATCCACTGTAATCCTTGTATCAACTCACCAATATATTAATTTGCTGTTGACTAAAAACCATATGTTCCCGTTTTGAATTACTCTGCACTCAACTCTCTCTGTTCCATCATAGTATTTACTGTTTTATGCTCTGATATATTTTGTTCTTCATTTAAAAAAAGGGCTTATGGTATAGCTGTAGCCAAAGAGTATAATAGTAAGAAAGATCAGAGCTCAGCTGTAAAACCAAGAAACACTGAAGATAGTTCTGTAACGTCACAAAATGCTTTGGTTTTATCTGGCTTTCCTCATACGCTGTGACAAGAGACTCTGAGTCAACAGATACTGGTCCCTCCCTCTGGAACAGCAGTTCCTTACCATGCATGTCTGTTGTAAAAGCCTCTTCTCACCAACATCACGTCATGCTTTTATTGATGTCTCCTCCTCATCCTCAAAGTGGGATAGAGTGAGACAAACTTCTTACAGCTTTTGAATAGATAGCAGGGGCCAAATTAGATACACACTGTACTGTAGGTTATGGTTTAATCCATTCACAGATAATTTGTAGACTTCCTATGAAACAGAAGAGCCATGACTTGACATCACAAAGTGAGTTCTCAGACATGGGACGGACCAAAGGTGGAGCTAACAACAACTACAATGGTGATTCATGATGTGGAAGGAGAAAAGAAGATTAATTTCTGCAGAACCAAACTGATGGACCTTAGATCTATTAAATTAAGAAATACATATATAAAATTTTACTGTCACATATTTTAAGTAGTGTGGCTTGATGGTGTAAATTAGTCAAAATCCGCGTCCTGGAAATGTCAGATTATACACACTGTATACTCGGCAAATCTTGTCACTGTCTACTTTTCCTCCATCTGATGCAAAGCCTTAAAAATATGTATATACTGAAACACAGACGTATTTTAAAACCTACACAGAACTTGCTACCAAACAAGGGTCATAGACTCTGGAAGGAAAAACCTTGGCAGGTTTTGTTAATCTGTTTTGATGTTTCTGTATCCAACCAAATTAATTCACAAAGAAAGGACTAACAAAGTGCATGTAAGCAACCAGTACTTTAAACATCTCCCCCAGAAAGAGGCGCCTCAGAACTGCTTTTGAAGTAGCAGTTTTAAGACACTTGATTTGGTTCTTTTTACAAATGATGTAAGAACACAGGTCAATAAACAATCTCCAGTAAATACTATTTGGAGATATATTAAATATAATGAGCTGCTTAAGAATTATTTTTTGCCTCCCAACTGAGTTGAAATGTAGTGATTCTTTTTTACTTCTACTTTCTTGTGAAGAGCAGCAAAGACAAGCAATTAATACTCTGAGCAGCAGAAATAACAAAACATGGCCTTTTTTGAGCTTATACATCATTTTTTATTTATTCAGCTCCCTCAAATCTACAACCCACCCCTTTGCAATTCATGTAACTTCAATTGCCTCATTCTCTCTCCCTTCTTTTTTGTAAACTCTCATCCCATTCCATGTCTACTAACAATTTCTTTATAGCCTGCTGAGTGACATATGCCGCGTTTTAGTTTGCAGCTTCAAGCACATGGGCTGATTACCTGGCTGCTGCTTCGTCATTCTTGGAGAAGAACTGCCTCTGAATTATTGGCAAGGAAAAAAAGAATAGCTCTGGAGTATGCACATGTCTGAGCCTGACTCATGTAGACTTTCCCAGGACCCCACGTCCCAGTTCTGTGCCTTCTTGTAAATGGGGCTGAAATCGGCCAACACGTGTCAAAAGTTAATGGTGGGCATCAGATTAAAAGGGATGAAGAACAAATCATAGTGGTCAGGAAGCTAAAGAGAAGATTGTATAAGATGTAGAAAAATCAAGAAAAAATACCAGTTCTTTTTCAGAAACCACACCTATAGCCACTACCTGATTCACAAGTAACAGAAGTCTACTCAGGCACATATTAAAAGAGAATCAAAAGAAAAGCATTTCTTGGTATTTGCTTTCCTTCATTTTTTTTCTAATTCTCCACACTTCAAGATTATTAAATGGAAAGCAACCTTCTCCTTCCATCTGAAGGCTTCTTTCAGATAAATATTTGAATTTAACCTCAATTCCCTTCTGCTATGATTCCTGGAGTCACACAAGTAGGACTCAAGTATATGCTGAAAGATATATTTCTAAGTAAAAAAAATTTCATTCTTAAATTAGGATGACATTGTCAGTGCTTCCCTGGGCTGATAGTTTGGTCAGAGAGCTGAAATCTTGAAATCTAGTAAAATGAAATATCAACCCTGACATAAAAGTAGTGAGAGGTATTTGAAGTCTGCTAAACATTTTCCATGGAGTTCTATGTAGTTCAGTGTTTACAAATTCACATTGAGTTGTGTTTTCAGAGAGAATTATAGAGATAATACATTTTTCTTCATGCTTATATCCTTGATAAGGGTTTTCAACTGCAGTTACAATCAATTCCAATAGCCTAGCTAGCTTATAAAAGGCATGCACTTTACACATTTTCAGAACTATGAATTCTGACTGAATACCAGATGCAAAATCAGTAAAAATGCCTCTTTAATGATTGCCAATTGAGATCTGTTCAAAGAGGTTTCAATCTCTCATCTGCAGACTGGCTGCTCATTCTATTTGATACTAGCACTGTATCACTAAAATTTACAGCAGTTTGCTATTTACTAAAATTCTAGCAGCATTATATTGCTCCTGAACTCTATCAGAATTAACACCCACTTGTGCTATTCAACTTCAAAGATGGAAACATTATCTTGCCTGAAAGTCAGTGAGAATTAAATAATACACAAACAAACAAACAACATGTCATTTGAATACTGGAATAACATTTTAATATTTTCTTGCTGGTGTGCAAAGCTGTGTTTGATTTAAAAGCACTTTGGGATAATCAGGGAAGGCTGAACTTGACAAGATCTAATTATCTTACAAGTGCTGTGGCACTGACTGAGGGCAACTGAAAAGCCTGGCAGGACAGAGGGGTGGAAATTTGCCCCATCCCTGGAAGTGCTCAAGGATGGGGCTTTGAGCAATCTGCTCTAGTGGAAGGTGTCCTTGCCCATAACAATGGGATGGAACAAGATGAACTTTAAGGTCCCTTCCAACCCAAACTATTCTCTGATTCTAAGGAATTTGCTTTTTTCCTAGTATGAGACACAAACTCTCCCATTGTGCACGAGAGTGTGGAGCAACTTCAAATCAGATGCCAGGCAGCCTCACCAGACTTGTGAGGCAAATCCCCCACTCAGCCTCAGCACCACATTGACACCTATGACCACTAGTGCAGAACCTGAAATGCGAAGCCAGCAAGAGGCAGGAAATCTCACAGGCAGCCAGGATCAGATGTCTCTCTCTTCCTTCTGTGTTTCCCGCTCCTACCTCATCTACCCAGAGATATCACAACAGAAGTAATTGCACATGTGTACTTCAAAAACCACTATTGAAAGAGGCTCATTACAGATAAACCAAATAAATACCAAGGCCTCCGGGTCCCTTGCATCTGTTATCTGTAAAGTAAGAAAGATACATCTAAAGATTATAAGTGCTTTAAAACAACAAGGAACCAAAATATTTAAATGGACAGTTTTATCACACATTATATAAATGTGAAAACTCTAAGAGATCATTTAACAAGACTGCATAAATAGATGCAATCTCTGTCGAACACTTACCCTAAAGTTCCTCTTCTAAGGCCACACAGTAAGTGAAAACTAAGAATGAAGAGAAGCAGAAAATCCATCTGTCCACAATAACCACATCAAATAAAAATTTTATATTACCCCCTCAAAAAAAAAATTAATCTATAAAAAAAAATATTGTTGGGCTGTTTTGGGAAGCATCAAGCTGAAATAATTAATTTTGGTTCAAAAAGAAGTTTACTGGAAAGAAAGGGGGAAAAAAGTTGGTTTAGATCTATTCAAGCATTCAAATTATCTGGGTTTTTTTGTATTAGAAAACCTAAAAAGTACTCTTCATTTCCTTTAATTGGTAGTGTCTACCAAAATAGCTAGTAACTGATATTCTAAAATTGTATAACCTAAATTCCAAAATCTGTGGTGGGAAGGCATATACAGCATATCACTGTGGAATTTAACTGGGAGTGTACTTTGTTAAACATTCAGAAAGTAATTTCTAAACTATTTTCATCTACAGTGGAAGACTAAATCATCATTCCTCCAGTTCACTACACAGCAGTGACAATGGCACAATTCTCCATTTCTGAAACCCAAACGACTCCCTTCAAAGCAAGGGAAGACGAAAACGAGCAATGAAACCTGAACTTTTTTATGCATATACTTCAAAACATTGTCTGTATATCAACACTTCAGCATTAACAGTGGAAACAATTGCTCAATCTGACTTTGAAAACATTCCATTTCTTCAGAGTTAAAAACAAGTAAATGAGGAAATTTGTAAATTTCTGTAACTTGTGAAAGTCTTTATACTCAGCATTTTAAGTAAAATTTATAAAAATAAAGACACAGTAACAGAAAAAGCACCTGAAAGTATCTCCCATTGTGTTGCTAATAACGGTTCTACAGTAAATTAACTGATTTTTTTTTCTATGAATTTAACAGCTTCTAATTCCATCTGTACTGGTTTTCTCTGTTCTCTAAATGCAGATTGCTGGGTGGTGTAAAAAGGAGTTAATTAGCTATAAATACCAAGCAGCACCCAAATAAAAAGGATCATTATTAACATACAGTGAACAGCTGTGCCATTTGATAAATTGGTTTTGTTTCTAACAGTGCTCCTATCAAAGCATTTTCTAGATTGGAGAAGGCTTTTCTCTTTACAGGACTATCTTCTGTGAAGACACACAAATCTGTTCTGCAGATGAAGACACAAAGGTCTGTTCTACACATAAAGGGCAGGAAAGGCCAAAACAGAAATTACCTATATTTTTGTAAGAAAAGAATAAAGTTTCTATTAGCTTGTATTAATAGTATTTTATTCAACAACAACAAGAGTAGTAATACAGCTGAAAGAATTAGTGTAGGAAGTCACCATTAGATTCTGATAGGGGCTAAAAATTTTGCAGGATGCCTTTCTACTTATAATTATCACAATTTAAAAAATATTCCTTTCTTTACCTTCCTGACTAAATTTAGAGCTATTGAAAACTATTAGATCAGTGACTGTCACACTTCCTCTATGGAGGTGTTATCATCTTGAATTAGAAGGGATTGTATGAAAAAGCAAATCTTGAGAATTAAGTTTTTCAGGAATATCACACACCAGTCTATGCTTCATTTTCAGAAGTGATTGATCATGTAGAAATTTGATTCTAACATGAAATTAATAAAATACAAACTGTCCCATCAATAAAAAGAGGAAACCTAAATCAACATGAAAGAAGCTATGAGTTTTCATTTCCTATGTTCATGGATAACCATCATGGACATTTTATGAATTATATCCAGCTTACACTACTGAAATTGCACCCCAAATCCAGATGTTATATAAGAAATCACATTAAAAGATATTTCAAAATACACTGGTCATAGATCCAATTAACTGCCAGATGTTCTGCATCACCATTGCTCTGCCTATTTCAAACCCACCACCACTATCAAAACTTAAAGATTAATTTCAATCCTATTTGCTAAACTGCTTAAAGACTGGCTTCTTGTGGTTTAGCCACAAAACTACCTGGAACCGAATGGAGAGTTCCAGATTGTCTCACCAAATAGGGACCAGATTTCCAATTCTTTCAGCTACAGTTACTGGCCTGAACTATGAGAATGAGCTGCAGAAACCTCTTTTTGTGTAGCCAAATTTCTATGGCATCCAGTCATAATGTTTTCCATCTCTGGTGCCAAATTGACTTTGTGCATCTACAGAGTGAATTTTGAATAAAGGGTTGTTAACTTAATTCTAAGCTACAATTTCAGCACAGAATATAGTGATTTACCTGTATTACTCACTTAATATGAGCAACTTGGTCATACTCACGGTGCAATCAATGCACACCCACAACACGCTAAGCAAAGCTTCTCTAATTTACAGGAAAAAAGATCCTGCAAGGCTCTGTGGGGCTTTGTTACCATCTGGGGTTAAACTACAACAAAAATTAAAGAAAAATAAGAAGACATCATATTCACTTGGACTTCAGCTGTCATAACACATCCTAAATTTGGGACTTATTCTTGTGGAACTATTCTGTTTCTTCTGTAACAGACTGAGAATTTTCAAGTTACAGGAATTATTTTCAGACAAGGAAAGTTATTGTTGCTGGATTTTTCTTAGCAAGATTTGGTATTAGACTTTTAAAACTATCCTTAATTTATATAATTACAAATGTGCAAAATAGAACCTCTTATGCCTTATCTCCCTCTGGCATTTGTAGTAAGCATGTATGTGAATATAAGTACAGAATTTCAGTGGAATCGAGATCTTACTTATTAATGAAATGCATAAAATATAAGGGAATTGTCATATGGAGACTTTTGACAATGTTTCCATTGACAGAGAAAAGATTCCATTATTCCATTAGTATTCACAAGATTTACTCACACAGCTCTCCCATGTGTGACTGAAGGAATTTCCCCTTGAGAAAAGATATGGTAAAGGTTAATACCATCCATATGTGGGATTTTACTGTATTGCCCTTACAAAAACAAACTGAGGAGGTCAAACCAGCCAACCAGGAACTGCAAAAAACAATAACTCTGTTTTCCCCTTCTCGCTATTTTCTTTCACGCAAAAATTTGCTATTTGGGTATTGGGGGGTGGGGGGGTAAGTGAGGAAAGAAGGAAAAGGAAAAAAAAAAAAAAGCAGTTTTAAGAAAGCTCAAACTCCTAAACCCCTAAACAGTGTTCTTTTGCCAGTGGTATCCTCAAGATTCTCAAAATTAAGATGCATTTTTTCATATTTATTGTCCCATATTTTTCCTATTATTACGTTACACCTGGATGAAACACTACAACTGTAAGAATGGTTCATGGCACCAATCTTCCCTTATGAACATGAACATTTTTCTATATGCTCCAACCTGTACAAAATGCCGATGGAAATGAATAATTACGTCCACACTTACTACTGAAATAATTTCAGATACAACTGAAAATGTTAGTTTCCATTTCAGAGATGTGCTATGAAATTAGCCCTTTCTTAGAATGGTATTCAATTTTTGAAACCTAGCAGAGGGAAAAAGAGCTTGTTAATAAATGACCTTTCTCTTTCAAACTACCTGCGAAGTCTGAACCTGAAAAAGATTCAGCCCACAGTATGAGGTTCACCTTTTAATCCATATGTTTAATTACTCATTATATTATTACTCAACTTTCAGAGCTGTGGACTTGAAATAGAATCCTAGAAGTGTTTAATCAAGCTGTGGCTCTTTCACTGCACCACTAATGACAGGTCCAGGAGTTTGTGCTTTGCTGGCAATCTGATATGGGAACGAGAGTAGAATTTCAGCCCCTGGACCATGTGCACTGTGTGCATAGTGCTGACAGGAACATGTGGATAGGACATGAGGAGTCACTGGAACAACTGCTGAACAGGTGGATATGTTTTAATTTCTTGACCCCCAACTGCACTTTATTCCTTTGTATTTTGATAGCACAGTACATCAGGCAGTACCTAAGCAAGAGAAAGTTTGGCCTGGAGGAAAAAAATTTGAAAGCTCAGAAAACAAAAGGAAAATGAATTTTTTCTGCTTCCCGAATTATTCAAAGACAGAGGCTGGCAACAAACAGAAGAAGAAAATGAGGCAAGAGCAGAGGTAGAGCATAAAAAAAAAAAATCCTGTTTTCTACATGCTGCTGATAGCATCAGCTTTTACAAATTTTTTCAGTCCAACCCCGTCTCCTGGTATGTCAAAACTAATTCTTCATCTACTGGCATTTCAGAAGAAACAAACCTATGTACTTGTAAGTCTAAAACTAAGCAATCACCAGCCACTTATCATGGTTATATTTAGTTAATTCTGAAAGAAAAATAGCACACCCCTTCCACCTTTACACACATTCCCTTTCTGAAACTGGACTAAGACTTAATTACTCAAAATTTACCATTGTGCTGTTTGAACCATGGTACCTCTGAACAGGTAGAGAGACCAGTGAAAGACTTCTGCAGCAGGAGCCAAGTCCTCAAAGAGAAAAAAAATGAAGAGTATGAACATCTGAGAATTCTTGTTCCACCACAGCCTTTCAGCACAAAAAGAAAGTCTTATGGCATTTCTCACCATCCTGTCTTCTTCCTAATCTGCCTTTTTTTTCCCCAGCAAGTTCAGCAATTAATTTGAATTCATTAACTTCTATGTTTTATGTTGTACCAACCACTTGCAAACTCTGCACATTTATGTTCTATATCATTACAAAAATGTCTATACAATGATCAATAAATTAGCAGCAAATGACACATTATAGATAAAGATGCATTTAGGAAATGAAGTAAATGCAAAAAGTAAATTTTATTTATCTACTTAAAAATTCCACCTTGAAGTGGAAGCTCCCTTTTTCTATGAGAGTAAAGTTATATATTACCTCTGAATGTGTAAATGTTCAGCCATTAGAGCAGTAAATGCATTATAAGGAAAAACTATCTGTTCTCTGATTTGTACAGAAAGAATTTGGACAATAGTTTTTTAAAAGTGTACTCCATTTGTATTATTGCTCATTATTACCAACTAAGAACATTACATACAGTCTTTTAATTGACACAATGTTTTATTCTCTGTTTCTTTATCATAATCATGTACCACTTGTCTGATTTTCCAACTTTAAATTAAGTAATATATCTAAAATTATTTCAGCTAATCCCCAATTTGAAGTGTTCAGGCAGCATTATTATAAAATTAATATGATTGCATTAAATGCAGCTGTTATTAAAAATAATAATTTCCAGGAGAAACAAAGATATTGTAATTTATCTTCATGGACACTTCAGTACGTGCTTAGGTTGTACTGGTTCAGAATTCTAGTCCCTTCCCTGGTAGGACTGGGTAAAACCTAAATAACCCAGTCTGATCTCATCCTGATGCTGCTTGGAGCAGGAGGAGGGGTTCTCTGACTAGAGACCTCATGAGATTCCTTCTTACCCAAAACACCCTGGATGTTATACTAAATGTAATAAAGATAGGAATCTGGGAAAGTGACAGGTATTAAATTCTTGCATTTAGCAAACAGAAGTGAATTATAAAAGATGAAAGGAGAAATGAGAAAACCAAAAGGATGGAAATGCAGCAAAAATCCAAGACCGAAGTATGTAAGAATTATAGAATTAAAACGACACAAACTTAAATATTTCACATTTCTACAAAACTCTGTATACATTTTGTAAATGTGGCATTTACAAAGTGATAAAAACTGGAGGCAGTCTAAACTAAATTACATAAAGAAATGACAGAACTTTAAAAAAAAACAAACAAAAATCCAAGTAGATCAACTATATACATATATATATGTTTTCTATAAAAGAACTGAGGAAGGGTTGAATTGGCAACACCAGATTAGGTTGGAAAAATCAGTAAGTTTCCTTCTATTACTGGAATGAAATAATGCTGACCATTTTTAACATCATTCAGCAGCTCTATGAAACAAAATTGATATAAAATTTATAGCAGTATGATAGAAATTTCCCTACTGATGGCAACTTGTGTCCATTTCTTTTGAGATTCTCACAAGAATGATAGGAGATTGTCACAAGAAAAAGGAATTCAAATGGATCTCAAAAGCCATTTAAGAGAAAATTTTCAAGTTCTTCTGGAAATATAAGCTGTATTCAAATTGCAATATAATCTAGTAGAAATGCATCTCTTGTGATAAAAAAATAAGGGGAAAATAAAGATTATTACAGGAAGAGATGCTTTTATTGGCCCCAGAGCATGTGCAAATAGTTCCATTATGTCACTACATTTGGGTTATTAACAAACAAATAGTGCTATGCTAAATTAGATCTTACATGGTTTAAGAATGGTATTTGGATAGTGATATATTGAGTGGAATCAACTGATCCTGTTATGAAATATCTGCCTATTTTATTAGCTGAGTTCTGAACACTTGGTGTATTTAAGATAGATAATATACTCTGTAGAATCCAGCTTGCCTTGTTTTAGAAAACACACATGGTCTAGAACTTTCCTTGCTTATCTGTGGATCAGAGACATTTAACACATGATTTCTTGTGAAGTGTGAGGATTGGCACTATTTCTTTCTAATTTACTAATCTAATGTAAGAAAATACCCAGCATAATTCAGCACCCTGGAAAGAATGAGTTCAAGGGTTGAAGAGCTCAGGACAAACAAGGTTGTCTGTGTAGAACTGACACCATCTAGGATTTGGACTTAAGACAAGGCTGGTGTCTTGTATCTCTGTGAAATAAAGTTTTCCTCTACTACTATTTCTGAAGTAATTCCAATTTACACTCTAAAAACTCCATGCACAATGCCTTACAATTGCATATATATACATATATATCTAAGTTAAAAGAGCAGNGTTCGCGAAGCCAAGCCATGATAAGATAAAAGAGCAAAAGTTTTTTGGGGGCATTAAAAAACTTGTTCAAACTTTTGTTGTTTCAAGAGTTTCCTTCTGGATTTTTTTTTTAATGTTAGTGTTATTTTTACAAAAATATTTCTTTTTTGGCACTTTATATGAACCTTAAAATTGGTGTTTCTGTAGTTTTCTGTTCCATGTAGAATATCCTGCAATTCAGTAAAATAATTTTACAGCTTAAGTAATGATATATATGTCAATGGTTCATAAAATAATGCTTTTAACAAAAAAATGGAATTGCACAGACAAAAATAAGAGCATCCTCAAGTGAAATGAAAAAGCAATAAATTAAAACCTTTTTACAAGTAATTCTCTTCATACTTTATTTCTTATGCAGTAAATCAGCAATGCATGGATTTTCACCTGTAAAATACTGCTGCAGGAAATTGCTCAATATGAATTATAAAGAGAATAGTTTAGTTAATTAAAAGTTTGAGTAAGTAACAAGTTACTTAGACAACTAAATCCCAATTTGAAGATAATTTATCCACTTTGCCTGTCTCATGAAAAATTAATGGGAAAAGGCTCATACATAAATCACTTTTGCAGATATGATTTGGTTGGTTTAAAATGTGTTTTAACAAAAAGATTTTGTTTTTTCAACCTGAAATACACTATATCCAAATGGGTATTTTGTGTCACCATATTCTGAAGTGTTCCATGGCTGTTGTAAAGACAAACTATGCCAAGACATGGCCTAATGACAACATCTAATTAATACTGGTGTAGCCAATATCTTGTTAAACAACACCAGTGGAGTTCTGCGTTTTGTGAATTATCTATTTCACATCAATCAACAGTTTTTCTCCATTACTGAGGGTCATTTTTAATAATGCAATGTTTTTATGAAGCTTACTTATTAGCAAAATGGAGAAGTATAAAGCCCTTTGCATTCAGATTTAAATGCACAGTATGATAAAAATACTTTGTTCCACCTCTTCCCCTCTGACAGAAATTTGATATTGTCTATAATAAAGTTTTGTATTGATTTGACACTCAGTAGTTTTGTGATATTCTGACAGTCAACTTTTAGAGGTAAAAAATAGTGAGAAATAAAAACTTTTTATAATTATAGACAGCAACTTAAACCATCCAGTAAACTAGAAAATCAGTGAATAATGGCAACATTCACCTGAGAATCAAACTGCTGGTCTGAGAAACCGTATTGCTGGGGTTTTGATCAGTCAATGGATCTCTATCAGCTCTATTGCTCCATAACAAGAACGCAATTCTAAAAATGGTCTACAAATACCAATGATTATTTGCATTTTAGATATTTACCTACAAATTGATAAACAAACCTTGGTAAATAGAAAAGTGACTAACTATGCAGTTTTTAAGGAAAGTGAAATATAATTTCTCATTAAAATATCTGTCTAATCTGAAATTAATATAGACATAATGATATAATTACATATAATTAATATATCTCTCTCCTCCCGAAAAACTTATCTCCTTTTTTTTATTTATATCAAATAAGACATATTACCTCTCCTTACAAATCCTGCCTCATTTACTCTTTAAAGCTCTAATCTTACCTTCTATTTAGAGCTTCCATATTCTTACGGAAATGTCATTAAACACTCATTTAATTCTCTACCATTTCTGGTAATTTACTGTTTTGGTTAAACAATGTTTGACACATTTACACTAATTATAAATCCTTTTTTTCCCCAGACAATACTTACTGCTGCCTGCCACGGGAAGGGAAGGAGGATCATCATTTGCAGCTCTAGGGAAGAGCTTGGGAAGGCAGAGGTCTAGTGATGTTGGCTGCCTGGCAGAGTAGGGGCCAGCCAGGATGACAAAGGTCCTGAGACCATGGCACAGAACCACTGCAATGCCATAAGAATATCCAAATATAATAATTTAATATGTATTGTATTATATGTATTTATAATAATAGCATGAATTATGTATAATATATAATGCCACTGTGGAATTAAAATAGTTCTATTCCTTCTTTAGGTGGACTTCTTGTTGCTCTGGGAAGAATCTGTTTGGTAAATTCTGTTAAATCCAGGTTTCCACTTGCATCTTGTCAGGAGTCAGCCCCAGAGTGACAGAAATGCCACAGGACTCTATAGGTCCTTCATTAGCTCTCTCCCCTGCAGTTGTCCCAGGCTTAGGCTTAAAACCTTTCAATAAGTTTTCCACCAGTCACCCTCTCTGTTTGTATCCCAACTGAGAAGATGTATCTTCTAATTCATTTTTCTGCAGTATAACACTCTCAAAATTTTGTAAAAAGAAACATAATTGGCTTACTTCCCTTGATTTAACTGAAAACTGCAAAAGAGCACTTTGAGCTAAAATTTTCCTTCTGGAAGATACCCACTGCTTAGAATGAAATGCTGTGCAAACCTTCTCCAGTTGTTCTTCACAGCTCCTGCAAGCTTCTCTGTTCTGTTTCTCACTCAAAGTATTTCTTAGTCTGCTATTCTTCTGGCAATGTGTGATGTTCAACTTGGACTGCAGAATTATTCTTGAATAAAAAATTTCCTAAACAGGAAGGCTTACTAGTTCAGACTTTCTATGTAGCAGAAACAGGGGCAAAGAGAGCAAATATTATTTAAGAAGTGTGCTTATAATTGTATATGAACATCTGTAAAACAGACACAAAGCCAAAAAAATTGTCATCNACCATTTTGTTATGCAAAAAAATAAAGCTTAAACTGCTGAGTTGTTCCAAACCCGAGCAATGGTACAATAAAAAGATATTCTCTCTATGGTGTCTCAGTTTAACTCATTTGTATCAACCTGGGTTCTACCAGGTTTCATAAGGGAGAGCATCAAAAGAAGGGAAAACACAGCATAAATGACTTTGAAAAACCAGACTTTACAGTGGTACATACGACCCTGGGGCAGTGGTGGGAACACAGAGCTCACAAACAGAACCAGCCTCAGAGAGGTTTGCATTGCACCCAAAGGTGAAATACAAAGGAGTAAATATCCATAAAATTTCCATGGAAAATCTAGAGTTTCTATCTTTTTTTTTTCCCTCTTAAAAATATGCAATGAGTATAAAGAAAACATTTCTGCACATGAAACTTAAAAAACATGAAGAGTTCATAAAGAGAACATGAGAAACAATCACAGCAGATCTACATTAACATAAAAACCCCAAGATAAAATGAAAAGGCCGTCATACAACTCACTTCACCCTTTATGATGTCCTCTGTGTCAAAGCCACAAATACAATTAGACTCATATTCCTTTTCTTGATTGTCTCCTGACCATTTAAAAGTTGTTTGTTAGAAGCTGCACCTTTGCTTAAAACCTGCCTGATTTTTTTGACCTAAGCTTAAGTTAATGTGCCAGAAATCATCAAAACAAGTTTCTGTGAATAGTGGCACAAACTGAGATGAACTCTTTGTTTCAGGAATGTCCTAGAAATAAGAAAAGCATTTGTCCTACAATTTCATTACACAAGAACATATATAATATCTCAGCCATGTCCATTCAGTTAATCCTTATTATTAACCGATGAAAGACATTAAAAAAACACTTGCATTTCAGACCCAATTTTGTGTTCTAAAATATGCTGAAACCAGAGGAGAGCACAGTAGAAAGTCCCTGTCATCCCTCAGTACCTGTAGATTACCATTGAGAACATTCTACACCCTCCACTATTTTTGATACCCACCACAGATACTAATAGAAATCAAACCTGCCGATCAACATACAAGATTGCAAACAAAATATAGTCTTTTTTTGCCAAATTAAATTCCAAATATAAAAGTTAAAAAGTATAGAGACAGAAATAACTGAATATCCAAATATACTACTACAGTGATATGATTAATATTACTTGTACAAAGTTATTTATTTAAATGTATTTATTTAAAATGTTTAACCAGGAAATTACCATCAAGATTAAAAGAATTACACTTGGCCTACAGCAACAACATGCTAACATTGCCACTATCTAAAGGCTACTAATTTACATTAGGGACATAACTAAGCATAGTAGATATTAATGTGGATATCATATTATGGATTTTGGGAGGAGAACTTCCCCACATGTGAAGAAACTAAGGCAAAACCTGCAATTCATACAAGGGAGCAAAGGCACTAATGGGAAATGTCTCCAAACAGATAGTTAAATACATGAAGATACAATGCCCATGGCAGGGGATTGGAACTGAATGATCTTTAAGGTCCCTTCCAACCCAAATGAGTCTGTAATTCTATGATTCTATGAATGCAAAGCCTTCTGGCAAGTGCCAAATGACACTGATGGGGAAGGTGACACAGAATGCAGTATTTTACTAGGCATGTTAAACTTAAAGAAACTTCAATGAAGTCTTTTTCCTTTATGGCATGTGTGTGCCCCCTCTGTGACAGCCTATAGGTTCAGCTCACCATGCAAAGAAACACAGCAAGTCGTAGGAGAGACCATAAAAATGTTGGCAAGAGCTGCTGATGCCTCCTGAAAGGTAAGTGATGTTCAGCCTGGGGTTTGCCTCAATGCTCAGAGAACAAAAGGCAGGAGTTCCTGGCTCTTTGTAGTCTGGAAAAAGACTTCATATTCACACTGGATAAAAGGTAAGTACATCATGGTTGTTATGTTCCCAAATCACACAGCTTTTTGTTGTAGTGGTTTGCTTATTTATCAGTTTTGAGAAGATGAGAAAAACTTTAGTACATGTATTCTTACAGCAACAGAAAGAAAATCAATATCTTTTTGCTAAGGCCCCAAATTATTTCTTTTCAGACAAATCTTGCTTGCACTTGTCTATACCTGGTCTTGCAGATATATCCTGAATTACCCAGGAATTTCCTTCTAAGCTTTTTCATACACTGTTCAAGAGTGCTGCCACTGCTTACCCTGTAAGTGACATTCTTCCCTTTCTAGTCCCCAGTAAGAACAGGTACATGGAGTACATACTGTGCTATCAGACAAAACGTGTTGTAAATAAAAAACATGGATAGGTCTCATCAAATCTTTATATTCACCTCCAATTTTAAACTGATACCCTATTGAACAATTACATTCTGTGACTTCCTATATAGAATAGACTGTGTCCTCTGGAAGATTAAATGTGTCATTGAATATTGTTTTACATCATCTGGAGCATCATTCAGTGACAGTTCTGCACGTCAATATCAAAACAGTTTCTATGGGTTACCCATGCAGGAAAATAAGTATTTGAATGTAAACTTTTTAATTCAGAAATTTAAAAAACATCAGCTCTGGCTCAGGAAACTCCTGAAAAACTGATGGATGAATGCTGAATACCTACAGGGACCCACACTGGCTCTAGTCCTGTGCATTGTTTCCCATCTATTCACTAGTGTCCCTGTAGTACCCTACTTTATACAATAATATTAAATAGAAACCCATAATAAATATTTAAGTCTTGCATTAAAAATAGTTCAGGCTCAATTTTATACAATTCATATTTGGAAATTACTGTTTTTCAGACTGTAAATTTTTAGGCATTGAGAACAGGTGAAACTCGTACAGGATGGAAGAGGAAAAGGAATATATCTAATACGTTTTAGCAAATGCAAGAGTGTGATTTGTAGATGATGGGTTATGAAGGACTCTGAAGTCCTGTGAACAAGATAATACTATAAAAGTTCCATCAATACATTTGGACACATAAAGCTTGAAACTGTTTCTGTTCATTTGGCTGCAGTCTCTTGGAACTGCAATTATATTGAAAACACAGCAAATTCAGAGGTCTCACTGTAGTCAATAGACTTTAACAGTCGCTTAGTAACAAAGGATCAGCCTCCCACTTCTCCAAACATTTCTGCCAAACATAAAAAATACAATTCTGTTGGAATATTCCCTATAAATATTTTTATTTCCATAGAAGCCAAAAAATGTCTCTCATAACAAATATGTTATGATGCCAGTCTCTAATGTTTGCACTTCAATTTTCAACTATGATACTAGTTTACAGTTCTCTGAATATATATAAAAGTCTCAGAATAAAAAGGTGGAAACCTGGACTCTTCCTCTATTGTTCTTCTTTAAAAAATAACTTCGAAGGGAGAGAATAAATTTCACTTATCTCAGTATTGAGAAGATCTCTACTTCATTAAAGTTCAACTATGTAACTGTTGTTTGGCACAGTTTTTCATAACCTAAATGGTGACCTGACTCATTTCACCCCTACCACTCTAGGGCATGATGAACATGCAACATAGCAGACAAATTCCAATTTAAACATAGTTGTAAATTATTAAATAGCACTTGTATAACAGATCATTTTCTCAGAGTGGTTCCAAATGATATAAATCACTTATTTTAAAAGTACTTTTTTTTCCCCAGCCAATTCTGTTTCCTCTGCCTGTGCTCATGTAGTCATAACACAATACTGCATTCAGATAGCTTCAGAATCCCATTTTTCAGCTCCTATAACAGGTAACGCTAATTATCAAAAGAATTGCTTTGGCATCTACATTTAAGACATCCCTAAGCATAAAACTTAACTGGGGATGTTTGGCATTTATTAATAAAAGCAATCAATTTATAATACGGATATGTTTCAGTCTAGCTTTAAGAAAAATTTACCTATTTCAATCTTGTAAATTCTGCTTTACCTCTCAATGTCACCCAGAAGAATTGAGAGAGTAGTAAGAAATGGAGTAGGGAGCTCATAAGGACAAATTGGATTTCTAATTTAAAACTGGAATCAAAACCATTACTCAGTGCTACATTATTTTATTCTTTTGGAGAAGGGTAAAACCTTTCAGCTTCTAAATTATATATAGTTTTCTACTTCCCCTCCCTACTGACAAATAGATAAGTTGAGGCAATTTCTCTCCATTAAAGGTTTTGCACTTGATGTTGCAGCCACTGTTCAAGTTACCCTTTAGGGGAGCCCTTTTTAATTCAAGGTAACAGAGGATTTGCATTTGTCACTTCACTGAACACAGTTCTTCCTTCCTACGTCCCATGGAACGTACTCTGCTCAATCAAGAAAGCAAAACACCACTGTGGGGTTTTTCTATTAGTAAACGAAACTACGAATCTGTGCAAAAATTTTACAAGAGCTTTTTAGGGAGAAATAAAACCTAAGCACAATAAATTTATTTTGAGGACAGATTAAGGAAGTGTCAAATTATATCAGCTGTAATGATAGACTAAGGGACATGAAATGTGTACAGCTGAGCATGAAGGACAGGACAGGAGATCAATAAAAGGATAAGAAACTTGTTTTTTCTTAAAAGCTACCAAGTTCAGATTGGAACTGTAAAAGCCACTCACATTATATTATGTAACACAATATGAGCCTGCAAAGAGTTGCCCTTAGAATGATATGTTCAACAAAGAAAAGCTTTTAAAATAAAAACACAAAGATGACAGAAATAATGTAATTAATATAGAGAGATATTCTAAAATATGGATCTATTCTTCATGCAAATATTAACACTCAAACCAGTATTTTCCCTCAAGGCACTCTGGATGACCCAACTGTGCCAACTCCTGGCTACTGACCCACTTGTTTGCCTCTAAAAAAAGATACTTATTAAGACTTGACTATGAGAGCATGACAACCTCTCAAGATTTGCTGCCAAAACCTTACTTATTTGAAATTGTTTTCTCTTAACTCTGGTTCTCATGGCTGGTAGCAAACAGAGAGGAAATATCTACTCTGAGTCAAATTTTGGCCAATAGCAGCTAGAATCAAAGAGTGGATTAACCATGATGAAAAATGTTATGGTTTTTCTTTAAGATACACTTTCTGAGTTTTTTTGAGAGCAAGCAAACAAACAAAAATAAAACATGTGATACTCTCACTGAACTGTATGCCACAAAGCAGAACCATAATAGTGATTTTACTGGTTATTTATTCCACTATTAGTGGTTAGACAAATAGAAATAAGCATTTACCTACAAAAATCTTGTGTTAACAGATACTTCAAAAAGAAGTATCATTCTAGGCCAATAGTGACCTATACTATTTGCACAGTATTTTCTACATATAGAAAATTTTACCTGCTGTATGTTGGCAGTTTAGCAATCAAGTTGCTAATCTAGAATTTTAGATACTTCGTATACACCACAGTTTTCCTTTCCTTGCTCAGTAACTACCTTATGTTTAGATGTGGAACTTACATAGGTAACTAATTCTCAATAACTTCAATACAAATTTTGGCATTAATGATCTACATCTTCTTATGACTTACATGCTTTGTGAAGTAGGGATAATATCTTTTTCTTGCTTTCTATCTATTCTTTCTTGCTTTATTATACATAATAATATGTAGAAATTAATGCAATTATCGCTAAAAATAACCCTCCTCTTAGAAACAGAGATCATGGAACTACTTAACAGTTCCACTACAGACCACAGTGCAGCTGAGTGGAATACCACTAGAATTCAGAAGATTTAACTTGCCCCAGAAGAACTTACTAAACATTTTCTTGTTTCTCCATAACAAGAGATATCAAAAGATTCCCTAGTTTCTTTCAAGGAGCAGTCCAAGTTAAGAGATGAATATATCACTGTGAAAGAGTAAATGCAAATACACCCTGTTCACAAAGCTGGTTTCTTCTCTGCCAGAAGAATCTCATTCTACTTGACACAGAAGTATATATTCAATAACCATGCCAGGTTTGAATTCTACCTCTGCATCAAATTAATTTTGTGAGATTTCTATTAAATTGCTGAATAAATTCACCACACAGTACAATAAGCAGGATTAGGTCTTTTGTCTCTCATACAGAACTGATTACAGTGTTGATTTATATGAAGTAATAAAGGGAACAAGTTTTGCACACCCTAAAATTACTTGTGTGGGAGTTCAATTATTATATGAGATATCACACATATCCCACACTGCACTGTTGTTTACCAGTGCTATTGTGAGACCAGTAAGAACAGGTATAAAAGGAATTGTAGAGAAGAAAATGCAAATCTATTACAGTAATTTCATCTATATGCCAGAAAGAAAATACAATGTTCAAAACACTTGAAGCTTTTATGGTATGTACAAGAAACTGGGACTTGAACAAGAAAATATCTTAGAAAAACGTTGCATATTCAATTATTGCAGGAACTTTTTGTAATTTAAAGGTCAAATATAAGTTCTTAAATGTACAACAGCTTATTCCATGAGTATTTTCAGTATCATATCTCTTTTTTCCTTTCCTAAACCTCTTAGTTATTTCATAACTGTATCAATCGTTGGGAAAATACATTTCTGAAAAAAAAAAAAAATCCAACAAACCCCACAAAATTTATATATGTTTTATTTATTTTTATACAATGAACTCTTAAGTACTAATTTATTAAAAAAATCAGAAACCAATAGCAAAATATTAAATCTTAAGTGGAAAAAGATTGCTAAGTTTCAACTAATTTCAAAATTGCACGAAACATTATCACATGAGTAAAGCATAAGCAGCTTGCAAGGAAGCTTCTGGAACAAACATTTTATTATCTCTTCCCAAAATAATGTAAAACAGTCTTGGTATAGAAGCAACAATAATGGAAAATTCATCTAAAAAATATTAGATAATTTAAAGATTTGCTTGTTAGCTAAGTAGATTTCATTACAGTATTAACTCTCATGGATTTTGATGATACAGAACTTCAAAGAATGTCAAAAAGCAAGAGACATGAGAGAAGAGATACTGAGAGAGCCTACTAGAAATTCATAGAATATCAGAATCTAAGTGGTGTTTACTCAACACCAGTCAATTGCCCAGGATAAAAATTTAATCACCTTCCATCTTAATAGTCCTTTCAGGTGCTTGCCTTCATTTCAAAGTGTTTTGAAACTCAGCTTTTGATAACTAAATGTCTTCATACCTTCATTTTGCTAGAGCTGGTAAATGAAATTATTTTGAACTTTTCTCATAGATTACATCCTATTTTCTAATCATACTAGGAGCTCTTCTTTGTACCTGGTCCAGCTTGAAGTGATATATTTTAAAAGCTTGTGATCAGAATGGTGAATAGAAGTTCAGCTGAGTTCATCCCAATGTATAGACAGATAATGAACTTACAGTGTAAGCATTACCCTAATATCCAAACACATGGTAATATTTAATGCTGGGTTGGAAAATATCAACTTTTTTTTTTTTTACAGTGAAGGCATAGGAAGGTCAAATGGCAGATAGATAAAGGGCATACACTCTGAAATTATTCAGTAAAATGCATCACGAATTTTCAGTGCAGTGCCTACTCTTTGCAATGAAGTTCTGAGCAGTGGGTGAGATATGTACAATCTCTTTATAGGGCACAAACAACACCTCAGAGTAGGACTAAAAAACCCCATGCTATGATACTGTCTAGATGAACCTACAGATCAGCCCTGAGGACAGGAGGAGTCTCAGATCCTGCCCCTGGGATGCTATGAATGCAGAATTCTATTCAGAAGCATCTTTAAAGACAGAGTATTGCTTTGGAAAAATGAGTTAATGGGATACAGATTCAAGGAAAGGAAAAATGGTGGTAGTAGCAGTGTAGTTATGGGGGTTAGAGACATTTTTAAAGACTAAAAGACCTAACTTTGAGTTCTCCCTTCCTGAAAAAGGTCCAAACCTTTACTTCCCATCTCCCAAGAGAGGCCACTCTCTTCTTCTCATTGACATACAGTAAATGTAAGATACATTTAGGAAAAAAATAGCAGCAGGGGAATTTCAACTCTGTACCCTTTGAACCCTGTATTTAATTCTTTGCTGCCAAGACTTGCATCTCTGAAATACCAAGTTACAATCTAAACCCTGTATTCTTATTCTTTTCTGTTGCTAATCTCAACTACAAACTCTGTACAACTCAGTGGAAGTCTTGAGCCAGGGAGACTGGGTTGTAGTCTTACCTATAAATTGTCAGCATCAGAACTAAGCAAGAAATTTAGGGGATTTTCAACTGCTTTGAGTCACTGTAGTTCATTTTATTCAATGAAACTTTAAATGTTAAACACCAATAGAGGAACTATATATAATGTAAAGCAAAAAGTTAGAGTCACCTTGGTCTTCAGAAATAAGAGTTGCATCCTCAAGAAGAAGAGCAGGACAGGCAAGTTCCAGTAAGCTATTGATGATTACATCTTTCATTAAAAGGTATTTCTAGCAGGACAAAAACAGTGGCATATGTAGCCACTGAAAAGAGTCCAGCCAAAGGACAGGTAGATCCTCAGTGTCAAGAAACCCATATTCTTATGGGAAGACCTTTCAGTATGGAACATTCATTCAGCCTTGGTCCTGAATCTCTTTCAGTTTAATTTACCCCAAAGTGAGAATAAAATGTTTATATCAATAGCAATAAGCCACAAGTCTTGATAATGATGACAGCCAAGAAGACATGAGGCCATAAATACTCAAAACAGCAAAACACTTTAGGAACAATAGAGAAAACAAATAAGCCCAGAAGCCAAGGTTTTTCCTGGAATTGACTTAGAACTTCAAGGCAATAAACAGCAGAGCAATGCATGAGATGGGTGATGGTGCTGCTTTGGAGTTGATAGTTTTAAGATAACATTTTATTTATTCCTAAACACTGCAGTGGATTGGGATTTTTTTCTGATTTGTCTCATTAACTATTCCAGATCCGTTGTGATGCTCATGCAGGTGGAATCAAGTCCTTGTGCAGAGTTCAGGTAAGAGCTGATAAAGGAGCGTCAATGAAAACACAGTGGCCTTTACAGGTGCTGTCCCTTATACCACAGTGCTCACACACAAGGTACGACAGAGCTGCTTTCACCAACCTGTCCTACAGACTGCAGCCATTGCCTACAGCTTTTACAGACACAATCTGCAATATATGGATCTGACCACAGAACACAAAAGGCTAAAATCTGTGGTACCTTATTTTAGGCAAATTCAGTGAAGTGAAATGTTACCATCAAACGCTAACAGACAACTCTACGAGTCAACTGCAAAAGAATCACTTCCAATGAAATTTCATTTGCGAAGATTTCCGGGAAACCAAGTATCATTTTCCAAGTGATAAACTCCACTACTTTTATATTCTTTTGCTAATTGTTTTTGCTTTCTTTTAAATTGTTTTGATTTTTTAATTAGTAGCCTCAGCAAAGTATGAAATCAGACAATGTTGCTATTCTGTTTCTCTGCTCCAACAAGAACATTTCTACCCTTTTATTTTGAGAATGCTACTCGGATAAATTACTGCATTATTTAACTGAAAAGCTGCTGATGGAAGTGATATTCTTTCTCCCAAGCAGAAACGACTCACATTGGCCTAGTGGTGTAAGTCCATTGAAACTGAAGGAGTTAGGACTATTTATACCAACTGAGAATCTATTGACATAAAACAAAGCAAAATTTTCCCTCTGGGCTCTATTGATAACTCCAAGTCGTATCTAAAATCTATTACTATAAGAGAAACATTCCCTAGGACTTTTTCATTGACAAGTCCTCTGTGTTCCAAATAATAGTTCCTTCTGCTCAAAGACCCTTTATGCACAGCCCAGTTAAAGCCAACAAACTACACTTAGCACGATCAATCTCAGAAAATAAATGTAGCGTATCTCTGCATTAACGGTATGGATCAATAGAAGAAGCACATTATAAATCCAAGAAGAAAATAGAAATAAAACTTAAATACCATTTAAATCCATAATGCCTTTCTTTTACAAGCCATTTATCAGAAACATTAGATGTTATAACCTGCATGTCAAACTCTACATGAGAAATTTTACAACAGTGTGTACAGACTTCAGGACAGGAAGGAAAAAAACCCTAAAAACTAAATTTAAGCATCAACTAGAATTTAAATAAGTTTCATAATAGTTTCCTAAATTATTATCCAGCACAGACAGTAATATCCCTCCTTTTAACAGGAGAAAACCATTTTTTAGTATGGTCTGGAAACACCACCTATTGAAAGTAACACTATCAACATAATTTTTAATCACATTTTGGAATCAGACTATGGCTTTTCTGAAGTCACTGACACTTGTTTACAGCTCAGTTTTCCTTGAAGAGAGAACTGAAATGGTTGTGGCACTAGAAAGTACAGCTAATGGCCAAAATAAAGAAGTAGGTCCTAGGTTGTAGTGGAATCCTTTTCCAATAGATATTCTTCATGGCACTTCTTAATCAGCATATGACTCATGGCATAGGGATGTATCATCTTTGTATTAAAGTCTATTGGTTAGCTAGGCATGCAAAATATTTTAGATTTCAAGAGAGGAGAAACACCAAATATTTTCTTCTACAGTCGTTCTTTAGGCTCTTAGCTACAAAATTAATTATCACTGTTTAATCTGTGAAGCTTTACTGTTCTGTATTTGTAAACAAGTTAAATGAATTTGGAGATGCAGAAATATTAACAACCACTGAATTCTCCTACTGAAAAGCATGGCCTCTGTGAGAACAAAATTTTCAACGTTTAACTTCAATGAACAGTCTTTAATGGTATCAAGTAATTTAGACTTTGATCACAAAAAATCAAAACCTTGTGCTGACAAAAATAATTTTCAGATGTAATAATTATTATGGGAGACCACTGCTCATGGTTTTAAGACGAGTTAAACCACGATCTAACACAAGCCTTGGAGCAATCCAGCGGCAACCATGTTGTACTCGCCTTCCAGTTCTACAACATCAAATCCTTTCAACCCCCAAATGAACACATATTCCTTCAACCTTATTTTATAAATACAGTAAAGTACAGTACGCTGTTCTTGAATGATCTCTCCTAAAAAACCCCACTGTTTGATGCACTAGTTTGTATTCTAATACCTACTGTCATGTAGTGCTGGTCTCAGATATTGAGTAGTACTTCTGAAACACATTCAAGAATAACACCTCAAATAAGCAAACAAACCACTTTTCATACCCAGACATTTCAATAGGCAAACAAGAGGAAGATATTTTCACCAAAATAATCTGCAATTCACATCCAGAACACACAAGAACAAAAGACCATAGAAGATTTTGCTGAGGCTAATAGAGAATGAGCTCCTCCAGTCACACTGCACTTCTTGATTTATCTAGAAACCTTTGCCCTGGAAGTTGAGAAGAAGATGGAACAATTTTACTTCTGATAACATTCTTCCTGTGACCTATGACTTCAGCTAAGTAATTACAGTGGCCTTGACAAATATGAGTTAAGCAGTGTTGCTATGCCAACATGTGTCCTTCTCTTTTCAAATATTTTACTGATACCAGAGACATTGAGCTTGGAACAAACTTCCCACCAGTCAAAGTAAAAAGAGGTTTCTTTTGACCTCAAAATCATGTAAAACACTATGGATTTTTCTTAATAGGATCAAGTGTAAGCATTAATCATAAATGTATTTCCATTTCTCATACAATTTTTTTCTGAGGCAGAATAGCATGAAGTAGGAAATTATGTGATCAGCATTCCTAGTATTCAGTAATAAAACAACATTCATGTTTACTGATAGTCCAACTGGAGAAAAGGTCATTCATTTTTCTGGTCAAAACACATCAGTTCTACTTGGGACTTGTCAGGCTTTTTCTGGACTTGTCTGACCTGTATAGGGCCTTTTTAAAGTCCTTTTTATCCATGAAAAAAGAACTATGAAAAACATATTTTTCACCTACTTAGGTCTAGTTTTTGCTTAGCATTATATTATTGCTGGTGTAATGTCCATTGTCACATACATATATTTCTGAAACAAATCTCTAGTAATAACAAACAGTTACTCTGTGCAAACTAAACTGTCTATGACCCTAAACCAAAAGGCCACAAACAGGAGAATGGGCATTGGATGATAGCAGCAGCCTAGAAACTACAATGGCAGGATTATTCCAGACATCTCAGGGCTATAACTGACAAAAATTGACTCAATTGTCAATTAAGGATCATCAAAAAAATGCAAGTGGACAAAAACAGTTTTAGGAACAAGAGAGGAAAACAGAAAGAGTCTAATGTATGTAAACAAAACCACATGTAGTAAATTTGGATGTAAAGTGGAATTCCACACCAGTGCACATATAGAGCATATTAATAAATATAATAAAATGACCCAATGCAGAATTTACTGTAATGAAGAGGAAAGCATCAATATCACAGTTCTCTCAGTGAAGGTTATAGGACACTATTGATTTTCTGTACCCTGTGCTCATGCCATGAGAGAAGTGACTGACCTTAGGACCTACAGGTGAAGTGGAACGTACTGGAATGTTTGCATATATTCATGTTAACTGTATATAATTTGAAAAATTACTATCATAATAACTCAATTAATGCTGGGTTTAGGGTGTTATGCCTTCAATTAGGTTAAAAATTAAATTTCTGTTTCAGACACGGAGTGTTTCCTTTTTTCTGTTACAAGATTCTGCCTGTGGAATGGGTGGAGAATTCATGCAACATATTCCATAACCTGACTGCAACAAGCAGATACCATCAGCAAAGGCTACTGATTGTTTAAAACCCCACTTACATTAGCAGAAACTTCACACGCACATTTTATACAATATGTAGTATAATGTGGGCCTAACCCTCTTCACTAGTCCTTTCCTGATTGGTTTTGTATTATTTTTTTTTTAGTAGGATATTAACACTGTAGGATTAATTACTGTAGAGTTATATCAGGATAATCTGCAAGAACTGTTGTTTTGGGAAAACATTACTTCCTGCAGCTGCATTAGCAGTGCTCTTACCAGCACCACCAACCATAAAAGGATACAGAAGAAATTTGAAAAGAGTGTTTCTACAGCCTAAAAATAGATCATTCTGGATTAGGTATTCACCTCTACATGTAAATAAGTCAGTCTAATTTTCAGGCAGGCTTTAAGGGAAATGAGATTAACATAATACGAAAATAATTCAATTATTCACAAGAAGACACAATTATCATACAATCTGTATTCACAGATCCAAATAAATCAGCATCTTCATATTTATATTTAAACAAAGAAATCCATCTGCAAATGATAGAAGATTCAAATACAATTAATTTATTATAGAACAAAAGATATTGTTCTGACGATTTGAAAATCAGGTACAAGGAAAGCAACAGAACTGATAATGACTCTAATGCACGCTTTGATTGCTTTAGATGGAAATTGCATTAAATAAGCCAAACAAAACTAAATGACAGGCTGTTCTACGCACTGTGGACCCACAGGAAGTCTGCTTTCATAGAGATTCCTGCCTTGTGATAAGATTTTTTGATCTCTGATAGGTTCTAACTCAAGCTTTTCTGCACTGCTGCAAGAGAGAGCACAGGCATGGAGCACTGATAGCTGACAGTAGCCCTCTCCCACGTTGATTCTGTAGCTGATACTACAGATTTCTGTAATCCACAGGACTAACAGGATCACTCTTCTCTACCTAACTGCAAATTTTCACTAAATCTCTGATATACTTAAGGCTGCAGACACTCCTGGGCTACGGATCTGTGGACTAAAAAGTGTGTTCTTCAGACAAGGCCATGAATGTGCACTCATGTGAGTGGGAGACACTGAGATTATTCACATTTAGGAACTCTCTTATCAGATGAAGGAGAAACCATTCCCTCTGTCCTGCACTTCAGGCTTCAGATGTCTGGGATTTGTCTTAGACGTGGTATTTTGTGTTCAGAAAAAAATGACAACTTAGGTACACACAAAAAACTCTGGCTTTGTCATCATTCTGTATCAATATCACAAAAAATAATAGTTGAAAGGGAAGGAACTGGGGAGGAAGAGAGAGTCGAAAGATTTAATATAACAGTTTCATCATGAAATAAAATGGCAGATAAACTGACACAGTAATCCTGAAACTGGCCTAAAGAAGTAATCACAGCTGAACCTCCAACGGTCTGTTTTAAAGTAGTAATAATATTCTCTGGAAATGAGTACACTAGGCAAATATTTCCAGAGTGAATGTCAGGATGTTTAACCATATATTCTCACCAACGGCCTTGTGTTTGCTAATGCAGAAAATATTCAAATATATTCCCATATATTACAGCTGATATGACTACAGTGAGATGTATATATTCCCAGGTATCTGCCAGTGTTATTCTAATTCAATAAAAGGCTGCATCAAGATACGTTCCATAAAACTGGAGTTCTCAGAGGAATAAGCATTAAACTAAGAAAGTTCAGTTTAGGACAAAGTTATTTTACATATTTTCTTAAAAGCCCGGGGAGGGTTTGAAAAGCTTGATGTATTTTCATGATGAGTTTGATTCAAAATGTTCATGTTTCCATAAAGTAAAATACCAGCTAATTTCTATGAGAGAGTCTATTATAATTTATGCTTTGCTAGATAATACCAAATGAGTCAGCTACAGGATAAAATCCTTCACAACTTCATCATATGACTGGGGTAAGTAAAAGAAAAGGTAAGATTCATGGTTCGGTAAACAGTTAGATGTCTTTCCTGAGGTAAACAAAAACTAATTTAACAGAAGATGAAAAATTATGAATACAGTTTCTAAACAAAACCAAAAGATTATTTTTTGTGGAGATATCAAATATGTCAAAATTCTTCAAAACAGAATATTTTGGAGTAAGATGTAGGGGAAAAATACAGCCAGACTATTAGTTCCTTTCTTCTGTGAAATCTGGAGTGTGACAACTTCAACTTCCACACCGTACCCAGAGTTACCAATGGGACAAAGCTCTTATCTTGAGTGAGTGCTAAAGCTTTCCAGTCAAAAATCAAACCCTGAAGTTGATACAGCAAACTAACTGGCAGAAAAAAAATCATTAAGATCCAACAGGATAATTATATTCAGACCAAAACTGTTGCTTACAAAGGCAGTTGCCTTCTTTACTCTGTTCCATCTCTGGATTCTTGCAGTTTATTTTCAGCTGTGCAATCCAGTTTGAAACCTATTCAATACAACATGATAAAGAGAAGCAGAGGTGAAGATTTAATATTTTTAAAGCGATCTGTGTACATTTCAAATGCAGAATGAATACATTATTGTGCACATTATCCTATTTTCCTCATCTACCTTCAACTCCTGCTGCAACTCAAGTGCTCTTACCCTCACAAAAGCAAACAGTTCAATGGCACACTTTTTCTGGCTTTGTTTTTTTTTTCTAATGCTGAAACAAAACAGAGAACATGTGTTCTGAGCACAGAAATTTCAGAGGAACTGCAATAGAAAAATCTGCATATGTTTCCCTGATATATTTCCTAAACATATATTAGATTTCAGTGTATGTTTTCAATTTATAAAGCTTTATGGAATAACATGACACTATATATTTCAATTTGCTGTTTCAAACAACAATTATATTTTAACATAAGGCAACTAAAATTCCTATAAGAAATATATTTAGAAAGTATTAGTTGACATTGCTAATTTCCTCAAAGGCTCTCCCATTTTCAGTCTACTAGGCTCTCTGGAAAAAAATAAAATCAAAAATACAAACAGAAAACCCATCAAATCCACTTGGAAAGGTTTAGCCAGTCTCAGTAATACGCTACAAACACAGGAGGAAATGTGGAGTTGCATCCTGGCACCTGCAGCTGAAGACTCATTCTACAAAACAAGCTGTCTAGACACCTTCCAAATGACCAGATCACACAGCACTGAGCAGATGGAGGAAGCTGATGGTGAACATCTACCACAATCCCAAATTGTTTCACCTAATCCTGCTATAAGGCTTTGGAGTTCATACCCACAATTTCAGAATTAAAAATCCACTTTTAAAAAATATCATTTTGTTCTACAAGCCTATCCACAGACATTTAATATTTATGATTTATTGAAATGCGGATAAAGACATCAAAAGAGTGACAGTCTGGGGCCTGGAGGTTTTACAGTCATCCAAGTATGTAATGTACATTATTACATTATGAAGTATGGCCAGTACAATCTCTACATCATTGAACTAACTGGATTAACACCCCAACAATTACAGGCCATATTTGTTAGATGCAATTCTCACCACCTATGAAAACTGCATGTCCACCAGTCAAAACAATTACAAAATGAAACAACACGAGTGCTGTACTGTCACAAAACTATCAGTCAGAGTGTTTCAGAGGAATAGAAGATGAATCCAATTAAAAAAAAAAAAAAAAGAAAGGGCAAGATGAGTCCTCCATGGGCTTTTCTCTGACTTTTTGAGTTAGGCTTCCTCTTAGCTTTCAGCAGTACCAGTTGCCAGCAGCAAGTTAAAAATCTGTTCCTATATTTGCAAGATCAGGGCCTATGGAAGCCATCTATAGCCATAGTAGCCAAATAGGTCAAGTTATTCCCTTTTCATTTTTTTAATTGATATGCTAAGGTTTATTTTTAGTAAATATTTTAATTTCTGTATCACTGCAATGAAAGCTTAAAATATTTGTTGTTTCAATAATAAAATAGAAATTTTGGTAACCACTGTAGATTGTCAAAGTTTTTTTGTCTTTAAGAGTCTGATTTTTCCAACGACAATTTTCATGACATCTATGCATTTCTTTGGGACTGATGCATGTTCTGAATATTATTAAAATACTTATTAATCAATCTTAAAATGCTGAACTAATTCTAGTTAGTGCAAGATGGATTAAAAAAGGCATTTTGCAGGCAACTGGGAGACAACTCTGGGCATGCATCTTTTTTCAGCCAGCTGAGTCTGACACCAGGGTATTTCATTTGATTCTCCTGAGAGAAAAAAACCCAGCTGTGCTTCTCATAGAGTACTTTCTGCCAGATGATCCAAAAGGCTGGCAATTCCAGAGAGACTGGATGCTTGCCTTTTCTTTGACTATGAAGTGTTAAAGGTATGCCATGTCTATTCCAGCACAAGGTGTATGTTGTCATTGCCACTTATTCATTAATTATTACTAAGAAACAATTGTACCATAGTTTGAAAAGCGATTAGAGAGTCAGAAAATTCCCATAATTTTGGTTTTTTTTCATCTTTCCTCTATTCTAAATGGTAATTAGAAATGAGAAAGAGAAGTGTCTTCACCATCACAGTACTGCTGAACAGAAGGCTATTCTTCCTCCAACAGCCAATTACTTTTTTTTTTAAACCAGACACAAGGAACGTAGATTCCTTGTTAATCCTAGAAATATACATCTGAATTTGCAGTCTTTGTTTGGTGTCCTAAAAATAGGTAAGCTTAGGCTATTCTTTCTGAAAGGTGAACCAATTTTACACTAATATTTCAAAGACAGACCCGAAGGGCAAAGGATTTTTGTATGAAGTCAAATAAGGGAAAAAAACCCCAAATTGTTAAAGAGGGACTTCAAACAAAAAGAAATTAAGACAATTCAAACTTTTCATCTGAACCTAAATGAAAAAACGCACCTTTTAAAGACCTGTTAGGTGGGACTAGATTCATAAAAGTGGTATTTATGGCAGATCTTTTCTATCAGTTCACTCCACAGAATGATTTCCCAGACAGTCAGACCTCTGCCTGCACTGATCTGAGCTCACATTTACTATTTCTGGAGAAAGTGCCCTAGGTGGACTATTGATGCATGCTTTTCTTATTATCTTATATGGAGTTATTCCACCCTGCATAAATCTTTAAGGCTTGGAGAAGAGACTGATAGCTATGTGCCCCATTTTCCCAGGTGAGTTACCAAGTTAGTGACTTATTCCCTCTCTGGGTTGGAGATTATATAAATATTTTATACAAATATACTTGCTGGCTCCAGTTATAAAAATTCAGAAAAATCCATTTGAAATTACAACTTCTTTAACTGGGTAGTGGAACATACATATAAAAATCCTCTCTCCACCTGGTTCAGAAAGGGGATTTGGACAAGGATTTTGATAGACAGTGACTCTCTATCCTCCAGAGAACTGGACTTGGGCCCCTCACATGTTGGAGAGAGCTATTACTGATGATCTCCAAGGGAAAGAGAAAGGATACCTCTTTTTCTAATAACACTGTGTCTCTAAAACAAGAAGCAGCTTTCAGAAAGCTAATTTTCTGAACTATGTCAGAAATTGTTCAGTGATTTTGGCCTGGATAATTTCTGAGGCAATGGAAGGATATGCTCAAATTTGAAATGCTTCTCAGTTGGGGGGGTGGGGGGGAGAAAAGAAAAAAAAAATTCAGTTTGTCACTCTTAAGAATTATGGTTTCTCATAAAATATGGAATTGGGCAACTTGTCTTAATTTCCTTGTATTCTGTTTGTTTCTGACCCCGCTTTTCCTTGGTTTTGATCTGACTACAGTTTCTTCTGGGGACCAAAACTCCAAGCTCAGAAGTGTGCATTCTGAGGTAAGAGTAATAACTGCAGACCTCTATAAATCAATAGGGACTGACAGGAACTTGTCAAACAATCTGCTCCTTTATAGACATTATTGGCCCATGAATTTTGGCATCCAGTGCCGTATTAGATACCCTGTGGGATCTCAGTCCCAGGCACAGATCTGGAAGGTATGAAATTAGATGTCTTATTTCATGCCTTTGGGGGGCAGGAGGTGGAGGGCACTAGACAGCTATATTCAGGCACCTGATTTGTTCCCTTTCTATCCTTATACCTTAACCCTGACACCAAAAAATAGGTATAAGAAAATAATAATTGGAAAAACATCCTACCAATACCTATCAAAAACCAAGACAATTAAAACCAGATGGTTTAGCACCAAATTTTCAGCAGAGCCCAAATTTCTAAACTGTATTCCAGAGGAATAAGAAAAATAAGCACCAGAATGTAAAACTCTGAAACATATGTTCACGTTAATACCAAAGCAGCACCACTGGTGTGTGTACATGTATTTATATAAATATATGAAAGTGGGTATATTTCTCATATCCTAGGTTTATATGTTATTCATATGAATGGACTTGCAGGCTATTTTGATGTTAAAACCATCACAGAAGTAAAATATTCTCTTACCTGCACTGACTTTAGGAACCATATGTTTTAATTTACAGTCCACTGCAAATCTCCTAAGTTCCACATGTACTACGTAAATATGAATTTACGTTTGGAGAGTAAGTACACACTTGAAAAATTTAAAGCAACACATCAGAAGCCTAGAATTCCATTACTTAGAACAGAACTGCAGTAGTTATAATCATGAAGATAACTACTGGTATTAATATTGACTGTTGTCACAGGCACCTGTGTGAAAGCTGGAGAACACTTTACCATTTATGTAGCCAGGACAGTGGTGTGTTCCACATGAAACAGAGAACTGAGTAGCTGCATCTCTAGACCAGCTTATTGGAATTGAGAAGGGGGTTTGATTGTACCAAAAAGATCTTTTTCCTAAGAGCATGATGTTTTTTTCTATCAATTCCCCTCAGCTTAATCTGAAATTAAGGTATAACATATGCTGCATGCATCATGTGTTCGCCTGCATACCCGTGCATATTGTCACTTTGCGTTATTCCAGGAGTCTCCTGAGCACATGGGAAGCAGAGTTTCATTGGGTTGGAAATTTCTGCTTCAGTAAATGCATTGTCAATTTGGTGACCATCTGTAACTTAGAGAATTCTTGTTTTATGCTGTGGTAATGAACAAAGCAGAATAAAGTGAATAAGAGCAGAACCAATAATGTCCTGGAAGTCCCCTATATTTCATGTGTTTTATAAAGCCCAACTGTTACGCATTCTATGACATCTCTTACTTCAGGTGAACACATCCCAACACAGTTCCCACACCAGAGACATTACCCTTTGCAGACAAATATTGCAGACTCTTACAAAAAGTAAGAGAAAGCAAACTTCTAGGAGCACTAGGGTGAAGCAGTTAATTGTCTTCCTATTACACTCTGGAGAAACATTTTCAGTGGTGATCAGTGTAGACAGATGGGGGGGTGTCTGGATGCAGATGAAATGTGCATATACATGAGCAATATATACAACAAACAATTAAGCCATAAAGAACTTTACCACTAAAAGTAAAACTTTCAGAGAGAAATCATGGATTAAAAAAGAGCAGTATTCTTCAGTTGAAATAGCATTACCAGCATTATTTATAGATTTTCTATCCAGCATTAAGGACATACATATCACTGAGTAGCCACGATTCCTCATGTTTATTGAAAACAGAGAAAACTTAGGCAACCATGACCACCTTATCGGGGCAATTTAAGATCTGAATTGTTCGCTTTTGTTTTCTTTATTAACAACAACCACCAGCCTCATTGTCTTACTAAAATAGGATTTACAAGGAAACAAAATCATGCAGTTCACCTAATCCATTCCTAAAACAAGTCCACAACAGTTTTCTTCCTTCCTGTTCACTGTAATCCCACACAGGGAGATAGTACAATATTAGTGAATTGCATTCATCATTCAGCTGTCAACCTGATATATGATTTTTCAAGAGGGAAATCCATATTTTTTTCTGCATCTTTACTACAACAAAGCATAGGAAACACAGAACAAAGCAGTATTTCTTTAGCTGCATTTACATAACCTGGGAAAATGTCTTCTACTAAATCATTTCTGTTACCTTTCTTATTTGCTCTCTTACAGGCAGGATTTGAACACCAGTATTTGAGAGAGATGCTAACGAATTCCCAGGGGATTTGTGCATAACTACAGTAAACAGAATTACATTTCAGCCACCTAACTCTTATGCTTACTTCTGAATGTAGAAAGGACCTGAATGAATATAATTTCCCTCCTACTTCACAGGTTAATCTGTTGGTTTTGGAGCATTTATACTGATCTCACAGGACTGGCACTGGGGAAACAAAACAATACAAAGCTGAAGAAAGCTTCTCATCCACCAGTACCCTCAAGTCCTGCGCCTGGGGCCCCCTCAATCCATTCTCCACCCAGTCTGTTATTTGTCCTTGGGATTATCCCAACCCATGTGCAGGACCTTGCACTTGGCCTTTTTGAACTTCATGAGATTTGCACAGACCCACCTCTCCAGCATGTCTAGACCAGAGTGACCATGAGAACAAACCATTCTAAACTGTTTAAAGCTATTGAATAGACTAAAACATTTTACTCTAAAAATTAAACTCTTTTTTCCTTTTAAAATCTGTTTCTATTCCTTGAGAGGATTTTTTTTATTTGTTTTAGATTTCACAACATTGCTTATGTGAGAAAAAGACTCTGCTGTTGTAGTAAGAGTGCTCTTATTAATCTTCATGTCATAACCATGGGCACAGAAAATAGACCATTCAAAGAACTGAAGAGGAAATGGAATGCTTTCAAGGAGTTGCACTTCTGTTGTAACCTGTTTAACTAAGATGAAAAGAGAACACAATCTGCATGTTCCTCAAATTTATAATATTTATGTATTTTTAAATTATATAATTGCTTTTAGCTGTTTTGAAGAAAACTACTTAGAAATGTGGAAATTTTAACTGTTATTTGCTATTTGTTATTAGGGCAATCTTATAAACCTTATTGCTCTCAGACGGGTGCTTATGAAAATTTGCTATATCTTCTTTGTACAGCATTTTAAAACTTTTTATTTTAATAGACCTATTTTATTGAAGCAGGCTTAAAATTTTCTTAATAAAGTAGTACTCATTAGGTTTTTCAAACTTTGAAGTGCTTAGGCTCAGCACCATTTATTCAGTCAGGAAGCTGGACTGCCCAACCATGATTACCAGAAAATACTTTATCCACTACCAAGTCTTTTGTGAGCCCATAAACTGATCTTATACAGATTTCATTTCCATTATGGAGACTAAAACTGTGATATTGGGTTCTGCCTGAAAGATTTGGAAATTAATTTTAAATTATTGTCACACTCTCTGGATTTAAAAACTTCAACATTACTGAAACTGCCATTAGGTCCAAGTACAGCCAAACAGCCTAATAAATAGGACTTTTATTGATATTAGTAGATGGCAGAGGGCACTGCACCCTGCTCTATTTTAAATACCATAATGTCATGTAAAACAAAGGCCTGAAAAATACTGAATGTCCCACATTCAAAAAGTAAAATTTTGATTTTGATACAAACTTAAGTTTGGAAATGTTCACTTTTATCACAGAACTCTTTTATTCACTTACAGTACAATTATTCACTGTTCCTCTAGGTATCAGATCCAGTGTGTGGCCTTGACACACTTTAATTCACACTATGTAAAGTCTATACGCTCTATCCCAGATCTAAAACGATTCACATTTTTTCATGGTCATGCATTATAAGCATCCATACATTTTTTAATACTTTATTTTTTTAATAGACCATTGTAATGGAGAAAAAGGGTTAGTTACGTTTTCTATCAGGGTTGTAGCATTCAGATCACATGAAGTCCAGTTCCATTTATTCAAATGGAAAACTCCATTGAAACAAAAAAAGGCTGTTACTTGTAGAAGGTGTGCATCTGGTTCAGCAATTGTTGAAATTAAGCAAATACTTGACTTTAAAGCCATCCTCAGTTTTGTCAGTGTAATTACACATGCACATAACTAGGTCAGGTGCACAATATTAACCAGTGTGTGAATATTTGTATAAAGGAAATTTGGCTGCAGCATAAAATCTAGACAGATTTTTAAGTGCTAACGAGAAGTGTGTATTCCCTGGATTTTATTGCAAGGCTACCTTAATGGTACTGAACTGCATTTCTCAATGGACAGTTTCATTAACAGTGGCAACCAAATAACAGTGCTGTATAAACTATATTTGTATAACATTTATATTGCGGAATAGCCATTAGTTGTAAACTGTTGAGAAAAGGTAAACAGCCTGATTTTGGTGTGCTTTATCTGCAAGATCACAGTCTACAATAATTAACTAAAAATTAATCTATAGCACTATTTTTCATAGTTAATATCAATGCAATTATTTCTATTAACACACTGAGAAATCGCCACACAATTGAAAAAAATTATTATCAAACAATTTCTACTTCCCAACTATCATTCATGTAATGCAAGAGATGACTAAAAAGAAAGAAGATAAAGCATATACATCTTTCTACATTACATTTTAGAGTTAAGCTTATAGTACCACACAACACAAAGAATTTCCAATATTGCTTTTTCAATGTGATACATGCTGCTGTTCTATCACACACTTTTGACACTTAGAAAAATAAGTTCTGAGTTCTATTCACTGGAAAGGTAAGATTGTTCTAAGTGCAGGGAGTGAAATCAAAGGCACTGAATGGCACATTCCTGCAGTAGGAATTAGCATATCTTACCGGCCTTGGCAGCACTGCTGAGACTTCTAAATTATTCATCATCTACAATCAACATGCCAAATTTCAGTGGAAACTTCTGTGCTTTTGTAAGTAAATTTCTATCTCACCCAATCATGTTTGTTAATTTTAATGTGTGATTGACTTAAGATGTTTCAAAAAGGTGTCTCTCCAGCTTGATTGGTAACACTGTACTTGTGCTTCCTTAGGAAAAAAATTAGCTGCTTGCATTTGAAATTCATGTCATAAATTCTTCAGTCTTCAGATGTACCATCTCTCTTATGATCTTATTCTATCTTTAGAGTTTTGGGCTTTGGTGAAACTAGAAAGTTTCACCAAAGAAACTAGGAGAAACTACAAGTGATTATATGCAGATCTGTAAGGACCACCCATTTATTAACTTTAATAGAAGTTATCTTGCTTCACAAAGCTCAGACATTTAATAAAAGTAAATGGAAAAGATGCCATGAAAAATCATAGTAAAATTTACTATTAAATCAACCTGAAGAAATTCAA
Source organism: Pachyramphus minor (assembly GCA_013397135.1). Classification (NCBI taxonomy): domain Eukaryota; kingdom Metazoa; phylum Chordata; class Aves; order Passeriformes; family Tyrannidae; genus Pachyramphus; species Pachyramphus minor. The sequence goes on along the minus strand of VYXB01005127.1, from coordinate 1,087,162 downwards.
GAGAAACAAGAGGGGATAAAATACCTGATTGATGGTGAAGGATATGATATTTCAAGGAGAGGGAATGTCATGTAATATTGTCCCAGCTCAAATGAAGGCAGAGTACATAACTTCTGAATAACTCATTTACACACAGAAGTGCTGACAGTGTAACTGGAATGGCCAAAACTCTAGAGAAGAAAAATCCTGATATAAATTATTTAAGGTCTAGAGATGCAGTTCCCACTGTCCCTGCTCTGATTCTCATTTTTGCATACATACTCACCCTGCTTTGCACTATAGAAAGTCCCCAGCTCAGGAGTGAGTGTCAGTGTTGGTGCAGCAACACAAAACTACTGCAGACTCCAACACTCACCCAGGAGTTGGGACAAACAGCTGGGGACTGTGTTGCACTGAACTTTTTACCCTTTCACAACATGGACAACAGTGGCTCAGTAACTATCCCATGCAGTCTTCTTATTCCTCCCCCAACCCTTTCTGTCTGTTATTTCATTGAGTGCTTGCAAGAGACGTTCACATTATTTTGATGGCTTGTAAAGTCTTCCAGTTCCTAATTTCTCAGTTTTGATGACTAGATCTTTGCTATTAAGAACAGTGCAGGAAGTGAGTGAAGGACTGACAAGCTTTCATTTTTTGATACACTCAAAAAATAAGTCTTTCCTGTCTACAAGTCAATCCTGTTTTATTCTTAGATTCTCTCTAGCATAGTTTCTTGGATAAGAAATAAGCTCTTTTTTCAAAGAAATAAATACTTTAGCAACACTGTTCAAACTCCTCCCTTCTTGGGTAGAAGTAGCAGATTGCAATTTATCTTGTAACACTAAAGTTTTTAAAGTTTTTTTAAAAAGTTGTCATTGAGTAAAAAAAACCCCCAAATTAAAAAAAAATTAAAATTAAAAATCTATCATTTAAGTTACATAGAATTCCGGGCATTCACCTGAGGCAATTCATGAATAATATAAGCAATAGTTAGTATGTAATATTTTTCAGTCAGCATCAGATGTGATTAAGAAGATATTTTGTAAAACAGTGAAATAGAAAATTACTTTCTACAATTGGAGTTTGATTGATGACAAAGAAGAAATATTTTATATTCCTTGCACAAAAAAGGCTGAAACACAAATATTAATACTATCTAAGATTTCAGTGTGGCTAAATAATTCATAAAAGTTAATTGAATTTTGTTGGTTGGAAAAGGGATAAGATTGATTCAGCAATGAGACAGATGCGATAACTCCTTACAGCCTCTGACATAAGGATTGCCCTTTTCAATGACCTCCTCCAATTTGTTCCCTAATTATATATAGATCAGTCAGCAAACAGTTTCTAGGGACTCCTTAACAGTTGCTGACCCCAGAATCAACTTGTGTATATCACAATTCCAATTGAAATGGTTAATTTAGTACATATTTACTCCATAGGTAGTTATTCTGAGGTAAATATTTTCCTAAAACCTTTAACAACCACCAACTAAAATATTTTCCTTATACTTTTGTATGTTAAAGTTATTTTGCGTTGTCCACTTGCACATTAATCTATAATGCACTTTACCTTACAGTATAGCTGTCTTGTCCTCACACATTCTATAGAATACAAAGTCAAATGCATATAAATTCAAAGAAATCTGAAGAACAATCAAATCGTATAATGTGAAGTGACCTGAGGAGAATCAAAACTCTCCCCAGTCTGAAAATCTAAGTAAGAATCTCCCCAGTCTGAAAATCTAAGTAAGAAAATAGAATGTTTGTTTCCTTGATGTGAAGAATTTACCCCAATGTTAGGATCAGCTGATTTCTGATATACAAGACTGGAAGGAGGAGGAAGATCACCAAAGAGGATAAAAACTGCCCAAATAAGTCCAAACTCTGTAGGTTTAGATTTGTGTACTTTTATATGGCTTTGTGCAGTTTGGCAGCTACACCTCTGAATTGTTCCATTAACTCATTTATACCTGCACATTTTAGGAAGATAAACAGCTGACAGCCTCCAAAATAACTAAGGATCAAAAGTAGATCTGGAAGCACTGAAAAAAGTACCTCCCCCTTCTCAGACTATGACATACATATAGGTATATCAGCAACATGACAAAATTTTAGTCACAATCTCAATAATCTTAATTAAACAAAAGCTCTGATTTCCAGGAAGAAACTACAGAAGCAAGAGTCGCTGAAGAAGAATAGAAAATTACAGTCTGGAAATCATGATTATTTAAACTATCTCATCTACAAATTAAAGAAATTTTGGTCCTCTCCTACTTATGTACCCAATTCAAATTCTAAATTGTAGTCACTCATTCACTTGGGGAAATACTGTAGCCTGGTGAACACTGTAAACCCAGAATATTAAAAAGGTCAAAATAATATTAAATTCAGGGCTTTGAAAAATTAAAGAACAATCTTTCAAAGCACTGACTGGGCTCAGCTCACACAGAACAACCTGAGGATTTAAACATACGTGATGCTTTGCACTTAGGATTGTCCTCAAGGGGAATTCTGATACTACACATCTGTAACAAAACTTAGTAAAAAGAGAAGGGGTTAAATATTAATTCATATCAGTAAAAAATTACAAAAGAAACACAGAAGAGGAACTACTGTGAGAAATATCAATCCTCCTTCAGTGCAAATTTGAAGGAAAAATAGAACAGCATCAAACTACATGTGCTGTGGTTCCCACAATCCATTCAAAAATAATTCAGGGTGTTTCACAGGATTTTTACATAATTATTCAGAGAAAATACTAAGTACATCAGTTGCCACAGAAGTTTGTTATTTCAGTTTATTTAATAAACACTTCTCTAACAGACAGACGCAAAAACACAAGCATCCCTTAGCTTGGCACAAGTTATTTAAGACTCAGCTTCCTGCAGTTCTTCAAGCCAACAGCACAATATCAGGTTAGCTTTATGAGTGCCAGTTATACATATTTTCAGAAAAGCAGTATAGGCTTCTTCATCCAAAATTTCTGAAACTTGAAAACACTGAACTTGGTTATTATCATGTATTTGTTATTAATAAGCTCTGCTCCAAAGATAATAGCTCCCTACAACTGTTTAACTATTCAAGATTTTTTTCTGGTTTACACACACTTTTTTTTGGCTATTTCCTGGCTTGTCAATCATACAAGAAAAGGCAGAATAACATCAGAATTGAATAGAGGTCATTAACTTGCACTAAAATGAACACTTAGCAAGAAGTCATAAGAGGAAGCTGTTGGATAACACCCCTTAGCTTATACCAGCTAATCATTAGTGTTCTACTGGAATCTGAGATTGATTTGTGAATGAGTCACAAGTGCAAACAAAATAATCTAACACCATCCTACAATTAGGTTGCATAATTCAAGCAATTTTCACATCTGCTTTATACTCATTATACCAGCAGACGAAATGCTTGTGTTTGGTGCTACATCTTAACATCCAGACTGCACAACCTTATTCAACCAAAGATGCCTTTTGCGGGGTAATAACCAAAGCACAAAACCTTGAACCCTTTAAAAGAGTTTGATTTTCAGAGAATGGACTCTAAGGAATTTCTGAAAACCTATGTTCCTCTCAAAAGATCTAAACTAGAGCAATTTTTAACAATTCGGTTCCTTGTTTGGACTTGAGTACATCAGGTTCCCTTAAAGACAAAAAAGAAAAAAAAAAAAAAAAAAGCAGGAAATTGTGTGAAGCTTATTCTATGAAACCATCTGAAAACAAACAAAACAATAGCTTGAAGAACCAGCTGCTCATCATATCATTTCCACATTACTTCAATATAAAAATTCAGTATGTTCTTCATTCCTTTAGAGCAGTTCCTGTACCTATTTTTCTTTTACCCTTTCTGCAAGTTACAATCTCTTTAAAAAAAAAAAAAAATTAAAATTGTACAATTCTAGAAGGCCTTTAATAAATTCTTTACAGACACATAAATGCATGGTCATCTTATTTCCAAGTACCACTTCTTCCAGTGTCTATCTGAGGGGTATCATTTCTACTTCACATGTCTTGCATCTGAGTTTTCACTGTCCAACTTTTGGGCAACCAGCCAAGGCAAGTTTGCTCTCTTTGAAAAGATGTAGCCGCAATTTTCTTACTAATTTGTTTTTAACATTCTATTGCATGGATTCTCAAGCATGCACCACTTTCCTCTCTTCAGTAAGTTTCAAAACATTCAAATATGGTATAGAAAAGTATGAGCAATATGGCACATCGTATAACACTAAGAGTACAGTGATATTTGGAAACAATTTATTTTCAGAAGATCCAGCGATGGCATTTTGCATGTTCTAAAATTATTACTCAATTTTCCTCATCAGAGATGGTTGTGAATCACAATAGAATTTAACTGACACTATAAAAGTCATTTAAAAAAAAGGAAAAAAATTTAAGATTTAATTTTTCCATGTGCCAGCAGCAAAATATGACATGGGCTGAAACCCCTGTGCAATGCCACTCTATACAACTGAGAGTTGGGGAACAGTTTTCAGAAGTATAAATAGTAGCACTTATTTCAACTCTGTTAATTCTCCAGTACTAAAGGTGGTTAAAAAAAAAACTACCAAAAAGCCCCCCAACAAGCAGAAATAGAATGAGAAAGCAAGAAATAATCCAGTGAAAACTTACTTAGTGGCCATTTCACAGTTCCTGTAGTCTAAAAAAAAAAAAATCTACTAATTACATAATATTAACACGCATAGAGTTTGAGATCTATGCAGTTTATACTCTCTTAGCTACTACAACCACCCATCTGTATAAATATCTTTGAAGCAAATAAAAAGTACCTCAATGTTGTTCTAGAAATAAATTAGCATGTTAGGTGGAAAGACCTGCATGGTTTTTTCTCCCAAGAGAACAAGCATTCTAGCTATAAAGAGCTGCCATTAGTACTTATGCTAGATAGAAAATAGATACCAGCTGGAGAAAAAAAAAAAGGAAAAAAAGTTTCACTGCTTCTGTCAAATTGCTGTATAAGAACTTGGTAGGTCAGTAAAAAAACTATGTAAAAGGCTCCCAAAAGGGCAGAAGAACAAATTTACTGGTATGAAGATGAAACTTGATACAGTGATAAGAATGGTGTTAATCCATGATAGAAGGCTTCTCTATTTCAAAAATCATGGCCAGAAATATGCAATTAATATCTGATTATATGTTCTTACCAAGGAGGAGTTAAATCTTATTAAATCTATGTTTCACTCATCCACTGCCTTTAAATCACGGTAGAGTTACTACACAAAACAAAGACTTCAGGCTGTTTCCAAGGTGATAAATCAAGAGGCAATATTACATGTGGCAATAAGTTCACACTGCACTTATTTAAGCCTTAAAATCTTCTTTGCTAGAGGATCTGCAAACCTCTTCCCTCTCATGCCCCCTCCACCTCCTGCCTTGAGGTGGAAAATGGGTATTTTTCTGATCTTTCCATCAGGCAGATTCTCAGGTTATATCAAATATCAGTGATGACCCAGCATTCCTCAGAAGACAGTACCTATCACTTTCACATGATTTTTATTGACATCTTTGCAAAGGTTATTATTAGAATTGTCAAGACATGTACAATTGTTTTGTTGTTAGATGTATGACTATACACCCTAACACTAACACAAGTTATGTACTCTGGTTCTCATTTGGAGTTCTGTGCAGCTCCCATAACAAAATATTTGACTGTTGCGCTCTTCTGGAACACAAAGATTACATTTATAATTTTATCAGAAGCATTTAATAGAGGACACTACATCATGCCAGGCCTTAAAACTCCAGATGCCTCCGTTGTGTATTATGATTCTTGTATCTCATACAGACTCTGTGCCTGCTTATCTATTGTCAGGAAATCTCCAGAATAGATTGTTCCTCTTCTGTCAACTGACTGAGTTTGAAAAGTTGAGAAAGTTTTCCCATTGAACAGGAAACAAGAGCCCATTTTTTTTTCTCCTTATATTCTATCATAGCTTAATAATATGAAGCTGTCACATTTCATAAAATAATGCCATTTTCATCTAATGTAGGTAAAAGAAAGACCAGCATCTGAAAAATCAAACTGTTCTTGCTTCTCTTTTCATGGATCATAAATTATATTTTTAAAAGTACAGTCTTCAACTTTAAGCTCCATTTTCCCCATGTTTTCACTTCCTAAAATAATAAATGACAGACCAACATGGTAAGCAGATAGAATGAAAATCTGATACCATAAACCATTTTCTTTTTCCTTTTTTTTTTTTTTAACTCAAAAGCTTCAAGTACTTCTTGGACTGTTTTATTTTTTTTACTTTTCTGGTTGCTTATGTCCTGAGCAATTGGTTTTATGAGTACAAAGTGCTGTTTTTAGTGAAAGTCTGGAGGGGTATGCACAAGAACATTAAGCAAGGTTGTGACCCAAGAGACTAAAGCTTTGATCCAGTAATGAGATAATCAGATATACTCCCAGCAGTGTTGCAGATGTGCTGTACAATAAAACAGAACTACAGCATCAAGAAATGAAGATCTAGAAAAACCATCCACACAAAGTGATTGGGGAACACAAGGGTAAAGAAATAATGGCTGAAAAACTACATTCACTTCAAGGACTGAATGATTATTACAATTTCAACTTCAAAAATACAAACTGAATAAGTAATTTGCATTATGAATATATTATCTTGATATCTATACAGGACAAAAATACAGATTAAAAGCAAAAACTTAGCTTTCAAAATCCTGAAATATTAGATTGAATCTAATCAGTTATGAAATACCTTATTGAACTATATCATGAAGGAAATATATATATAGTCTTTATTAGAGAACACATCGGTTTAACTCTTAATTAAGAAAATTATCATGCAGTCGGTAAATGCTGCCACTTAATATTACCACAGTGGGGAGATTTCAGGTCTTAAGGAGAGAGAAGGGACTGTCACTGCAATGAATGTTTACACTGTGAAAATATGAACTGTATTTTTCTATAAAATAATGTTATTAGTGACAGCTCTTATACACAACAAGCAGTTGGTGATCAGTTATTGGAACTGTGATTATCCCAAGCTGCATCATGTTTAAGTGAGAGTCCTCACCTATGTCACATCAATTATCACTCAATAAGAAGTGTTAGTCCTGTTTAAACATTCAACATGGACAGAGATAAATTCTGACATTAGCATAATGAGGTCTAATGTCTCAATAAAGGGCACAAATCAATAACTGCCATAAGCCACATACTATATTTAACCAGTCTTCTAAAATTTCTAGGTGAAATAGCCAAAATATTCAAAGGGTGAGGAGGGTGTTTAAAAGACATTGGAATTAGAACATGGAAGTAAAATGGAATCATTTAGGTTGCTTTAGATTTTGAAGCTGGGATCAGAACATCACTGCTAGTCAGCAGTTCTGCTTTTGATCTTATCTGAAAACTATAAAGAAGGAAGATTTCAATGCTAAATTACTCAAAGCTGTTCCCACTGCACCGTAGGCTTTGCTACATGCCAGACAAACCTTGTCAGCTAGTCTTGTGTTTTACTTGTGTACATTTGTATCATCTCTTTTATCCATAGACCAGATTTTTAAAGTTACTTTAATTACTGTAGTTTAAGGAAGATTCATCAGTTCTTAAAGTATATACCTTAAGTTCCTGAATCACATGTCATCCAACACCAGTTATTGAGGCTTTTTAAAAGAATGATAATTTATGTTTTATATTATCTGAATTCAAAAGACTAAATATGTAATGGTTCTGTTACAAGCACTAATATTTATAGACACAGAAATGCATACCAGTTTGATGCATGTAATAATAAGTAGTAATGCATGAAAGGCAGGCAGTTAATGTAGATCGCTTCTTTTTATGGATGGAAAAAATAAGAAAGTCACATACAGCCATACATTGAGCAACACCCCAGAAGAGTTAAATTTGACATGTCTAAGCTGCTCTGCACAATGAAAGATTAGTCACCAAGCACAGCGAAAACGGAAAGAATGTGAAATATAGCCTGGCCATGAATACCAGCTTGAACACACCCCACTATCCAGTACCTCGACTGAAACAGCATCAGTCAAAAATCCCAACTGAAATTATCACCAGCCCTTGAAATCCCGGCCACATAACATATGAAAATATATTCAATTACCAAATGCTTCTTTTCCTAATTTTTTACGTGTGCTGCAACTGTAGTCTCGAGCATACAGACACAAGTTATTGCAAGGAAACAACAGTTTATGCTCGTGCCACTCATCAGCTCCCTGGGATTTGCAATGTCCAGCAGTGAATCAGCTACTGCTTGGATAAATCAGTAATAAACAAATCTTTCCTAATCATGTTTTCCCGAAACCGAACATCAGTAACGCTCAAGTGACCATTTTTTTTAAACCAAAATTCAATAGCTCATGATCCTACTAGTATTGGCATTCATTCTAGACCTCCGAATACAGCAATAATTTAATATGAAAACCTCTATTACAAATTATTATAGCCAACTATTCAAGGGAAAACAACGAGAAAATAATGGTGTATGATTGTACCTTCTTTTTTTACTCAGTGGCTATGTGATCAGACTGCTTTTGCCTGGCATATTTAAGAATTAGATTTAATTCTTCCTGTAAAAGCACTTGAACTTGGCCCTTCTTCCTCCCAGGAAAAGTCTCAAATCATCACCTCTTAGTCCACCCTTTACTGAATGTTCCCAGTCTAGCAAGTGGAAGGGTATGAGAGGTAGAAGATCCTGTAAATCTTTCCTTCAGCATGACTTAGGTATCACATCATTTATTAATTTTGTCTTTTTAAGCATTTTGTATAAAAACTGAACATCTCAGCTAAGGCATGGAAATATATGCTTCACTACATATATGTACAGGGAACATCCCTTTCCAAAATTTACTCCTAATTGAATAGAATTACCTGGAAACTTTGAACACAAAAGTGCTTGTGTTTTCCAACACCTATAATTGGACTTTGATTTAATGTTCAAATCATATATGTGTCTAGTCTTCAGCAGTCAAAGTCTAAAGCTTTTATGAAGATATCCAGCTTGTGAGTTTTGTACTATGACATCTGAGAAAAAAAACATTATGTCTTATACTTCTTGGAAGAAAAATGATTTACATTAACTCAGGTGTACAATAGTTATAAAAGCACAGTCTAATACTGTTAAAGAAATACTTTGACATCCTGCTGATAAGATCATTCTACCCCTGCAGAATGTCAACAGCTAATCATATTCTTTCTCAGCACAGATATTATACTGAAAAATTGACTTTGCCATCTGGCTCTCTAGAATTTTTATCAGGTCTTTTTAATTAGGTTCAAATCATTGATTTCCATTGTTCCCCAGCTTCTATCTTTTTCAGTACCGTTAAGACTGAAACCATTTCTAGTGCACTGCAGCGTTCTCAAGTGGAACCTAACATGAATAGAATTTTCCCACAGGTTTTCACACTTTACATCTGCTGGCAAAAGTTCTGTCATGCTTGCTTAGTAGTGCATATAATTCAATTTTTATTTTATTAAGATATGAGGATGACCAATTTATTAAAAAAAAAAAGTAAATCAAACAACCTTAAAAAGTCCAAATGAAAAATGGGCCCAAGGCTTATAAATTAGAGGCATCTGCAAGAAGGCTGGAAGGTTACTTTGCTATAATTATGATGAACATATTTAAATCAAAGTGGTTATAAAGACTTTCACAGGCCAGGACATATTTCTACATTAGATTGCTGTGTTGCAATGCTAAAGGCATTTATGTGGCATTTCAAGTTCAGACAAAATGTATAACATCCAAATACTTCTGTATACTTCAGATACAGATACTGTAAATTTCAATTCTTGTAGCAGAAGGCCCTGTAAGACTATTTCTTTTAAACCTTACACAAACTGTAATTAAACTATAGAGTAACTTTTATAATGTTAATCTATGAAAAAGACACTGCTCTTTGTAAGAAAAGCGTTAGGAATTTGCATTCATAAGGAAAATTGAAGTCCCTATGGTTTTCAAAGTATGTAAAACCCAGATCTGAACTTCCCTCAGAATTGAATAGGGAGAACTTGCATAGAGACCATAACCTCATTGTTAGTTAAAAAAAAAAAAAAGGGGGGGGGGGAGGGGACCAAAAAACCAAACCAAACCAAACCCAACCAAACAAAAGAAACAAGCAAACACACTCACCCCAACTTGGTTTTACAATACAAATGCTGAACATGGAGGTTTACATTCTCTGGTCATTTAAATCATGAATTAAATACAAATATCTATGCATTTTCAAAATAAAATGTAGCAAATCCTTTGGAAAGGAGACTAAACCTACCATTTTGGGGTCCAGGCAACAAGGTTGTCAGGGATTTCAGTTGCAATGACAAGATACAACAGTACTACTCCAAATGTCCCTCACAAGGCATTGCACTCACATTAACATCCAAATATATCCCAGATTTCCTGGGCTTTCACATTGATGACCAAATAAACTTTTGGTGGAGAAGCTGACAAGCTGTGTTTGCTTGGTACTAAAGCAATAACTTTGCTGCAGGGCAGGTTTCTGCAGGGCACTGTTTTAGTTTCCAACTGAGACATGAAGGATTCATCACTGGAACCATAGTATTTCCTTTTCCCCCTCCTACAAGATTGGGTAAAATATAATAGCATCTTATGTGCAGTGGTACCAGTAGATGTAAACAAAATTTTCAGGATGGTCACATAAGGTACTGGAGAGTACTTGGAAATTCAGCCTGCAAAATATTTGTCTTCAGTATGTCTAGAATCAAACAGAACATGCCTCTCACTGAAGCAATTATAACCTATGGAAAAACTTTACTCTAAGGGTGTACTAACCCCATATCCACTGAATAATGTATCAATAGCAGAGTTTACTTCAAAACATATCAGAGGACCTACAGTGCAGTAAACCTAAGGCATCAGAATCAAAATATTATGATACTTGGCAATTAAAGCCAGTCAACCAGCACATCCTTGTTCATGGGTATGAAAGGGAAAGGAGAAGGTGCAGGAAAAGTTTCCTAGGTTTTAATTGTAAGAAGCTCTTCCACCTACTTGAGTTGTGCACTCCAGGCACTTTCATTGGGGCATATTTGCTTGGAGATTACAACAAGAAAATTGTAAGGAAAAACTAGCAAATGAAATGATCTTGCACTAGGTGTGGTGTGTCTCTTCAAGAGGCCTACTGGTACAGGGTCTGCTTGAGACCTGCTCGAGAATCTCAGTGTAGTTACTTACACAAAATAGCACAAAATCATTGATCCCAAAATATTCCCCAAATAATTTCCAGAAGAACTCCTGCTGGACAACTCTTCCTCATTTTGTATTCTTGCAGCCCATCATCACTGTCTATGCACAAACTCTGTTGTTTCATGACCCATCTTCCAAAGTGACATTCCACAAGCATATTTTCCTACGTAGTCTGTCTTTTATCTACATATGTTGTGGTAAGCTATACTCCTGTCAAAGTCAAATATTATTTAAGATCTATGCTATCAAGTATCCATATGACAATTACATCATAAGCCTGCCCCTGCGCTAAGACCTTCAGTTCCTCTTTATTATTGTATATACTTCTTAGTTTCTTTCTTATGTCTTTCATAGGAATCCAAATGCATATCTCATAGAGTAATATTATTCTTCTGCTTGTTCCTCTTATGACATCATTATGAATAAAGTTCTCTAATTCATACTAGTGCAGGAAGAAGGCCATTCCTTACATAACTAAAATACAGGCTAAGACCACATTTCAGATTCCATAAATGACGTAGATTGATTAACTCGGGTATACAAATGCTGTGACAGGTTTTATTGCAGAGAATAAAGAGTCCTACTGGAGAACTGCAGCGTATTCTTGACACATTTTAGCTAGCTCTTACACACTGATAAAAGCACAGTCACTGCAACACAGTTCACCTCTTCAGCTTCTTAAACAGATTTTCCACCTTCCAATGAATCTGCCTACAGTAGAGTCAAATAATAAACTCAGCCAAACAAAGCCCTCAAGGGGTCTCCAAGTTGACAGAAAGAACCCATGCTCTCCCACAACCACTTTTCTTCAGAGTGGTAGAAAGAAGAGGCAAGCTCTCTGTTATGAAGATTTCTTTGCTGTGGGAGAATCATGGGTAATGACTTCTCAACTGCCTCTTTAATCCATATTTCTGCATATGGCATTCTTGCCATAGTTTACCTTCTTGCCAGTTTAGTTTCCTTCATGGCTATCCCACTATCCAGATACTCACAAAAATGACAAACATTTCCCCGTGATATTTTAAAGGGCACAAACAATTTAATTTTACCCTGTAGAGTTTAGGAACTATTAACGGTAGTTTAAGAACTATATCTTTAAAGAACTATATACTATATTCATATACATACATAAAAAGACAAAACTACCATTACCTCTTCTGTGTGTCTTTTCTCTTCCCATAATGAAAACCATTCTGCTGATAATGAAGGAACAAACTGAGAAAACACCTCGCAGAGCAACTTCTTCTCACACCATCCCCAATGAGGAGACTGCTCACAGATCAGAGCCCAGAACTGGCAGAGGCACAGCTGTGGCCCTGATTTTAACACCTCACAGGAACTGCTAATCATGGGTTGATTGGGAACCATAATCCGTTGTGCCAGGCTCCACCCAAACACAACAGCTCTGACCCAGAGACTACAAAAATATTGAAAATTGATTATACACAGAATAATTTTAAAAAATCCATTTTATATAGAAGATAAGTAATGCTCTGTTGATTTTTCAACTTCAGAGTTTTCCTGAAGATATTCAGTGTGTTCTGGCAAATTGCCGAAACATTTCCTTTTTTATTTTTGGTTTTTTTTTTTGTTTGGTTGTTTTTTGTAAATTCACAGTTCTCACCAATAAAAAGCCCCAAACCTCAATAACACCTATTAACTGTCTCCCAGCTTGACATACACACACTTGCTGATTGAGTCTGCCTAACCCACATTGCCCAAAAAGTAGAAGTAATAATAATTACACTAGTTAATGATGTGCCTGCCTGGAAAAACTGTGTCCTGTGTGGCCACTTCTGGCAACATGAATTGAACTTCAGCCCAGCGTGCTTTGCCAGAAGTCCTGCACTGTAGCACCATTCCCTCAGCCTGGCAAGTGTAAGTTATAGTATGTGGCAAGTAGAGGCATCCATATGCTGTTAACCTTTTCAGACCATTGAAGAACAGATGGTCTCGGATTAGCTGTTGATGAGCTGTTAATGTAACTATCCATCAATGCCTTTAATTACAGTTTTCTTGTTTTCAAAACAGCCCATATTGATTTTTTTTTAAAAAGCAGAACATAAAATAAACTGCGCTGTAAACACAGAATAGACTTATAAACAGAAATAGACCCAGACAGTGTTGTTTCTTCTCGTCCTGTGTGAATGTGCATGTGAACATGCGTCTATATAAAATTATCAAAAAATACATTGTAAATAAAAGTGATCTTAATGCATGACAGGGGTTCCTTTGGACCACCTCTACTGAGGATAACATTTTAATCACCTCTTCCCAGAATCCATAAATTATGCACTATGTAAAAATTTCTATTACAAAAAATCTTCCTGCTTAGAAAATGTAATTAAAAAAAATGTATCATTTTCTGCTTTGGGAAAGAATAGACATATTTCCATAAATACCTTATGGATGAAAAATTACTCTGCCTTCACATAGGTAGGATATTGGTTTGGTAAACTCTCTGAGGATACTACAGTGAAAGCTATTTCATTTTTATTTTAATTACAGTGAATTACTTGTGAAATGAAAAAAACTCTTCCACAGATAACAGCTTCACATACCAAACTTTCTTCCTTCAGGAACCAGTTGATAGCCAGTCCAATTTAATATAGTCCAAGACACTTTATTAGCATGCTGTCTCTGCAGGTGATTCTCTCAATCACATATGTACTTTCCAGAGATGAAGTGACATTGTTTCTCCTGTCTTGCAGACTCCTCTGCTCCCAGTCTTTGCGCAGGAAGCCAGTGGAAAAACTAATCGTGAATCCCAGTTTTAATTTTTTCCTATATTAATGCCACAAGTCCAGATTTTTACATATACAGATTTGATGCATGTCCTTCACCATTTAAGAATTAATTAAGATTTTCCAGAAACCTTTTTGCATAAAATCTTTTGTACCAATTTAAAACACTTCTGTACTAAAAAAAAACCACAACAAAACCCCCCACAAAAAAACCAACCAAACACCATCATTGAAAACCCTGATTCACTCACAGAACACCATCAGTGTTTTATTTTCTTGTACATGGTAGCTTTTCCAGACTGGCTGGAAGCATTAATACTCAGGATGTCACAAGCACCTGCTACTGTGTTGCAGGTAACTGGTGTTACAAGTTTTATGGCACTATAACTAACATAACTGTAACTAACATAACATAACTACCATAACTACAGCTGAATTTTGCATGCAGCAACAGGAGTGGAAGCAACCTGTGATTTAGGGATGTGTAGCATCAATTTAACTGCCTTGACAGATGAAGGGACCAGAGGACTAGAGTCAAAAGGGGGGAAAAAATTATCATTATTAATAAAAGCAACAAAACTGCAAGGAAGGAGGAAGGGAAGTAAGAAAAGAGAATGAGAGAAACCAGTCTATGGTATTCCTCCTAATAAAATTGGAATGTCAAAATGGCAGGCAAATCTGTAGATATTTTACCTCAGGGCAAAATATCCACTTGCCTACCTTAGCAAGTGGAAGTAGTAGGGGGGAAAAGTCATTCAAACAATGGTCTAACAGTAGAAAAGACAAAAAAAACCCAGATTCTCTCTCAGTATATATACCCTGTATGATTGTGTACATGTATATATATGGATATAATGTGTTCACACTCACACATACTAATCATGTACCATACAATATTAAACAAATTTTTTAAATATGCCAATCAGTGCTAAGTGTGGCATAGAACTACAAAAAAAAAAAGTAAATGTTTAATAGGTATTTTGAACCCTTCACAAATATATAGAGCCAAGACATGACCTAACAGACTGTATAGATAATGTATCAACCCATCCCAAGGTCTCTTTCTGTCATGGCCCCTGAACTTATTCTTCAATGACTGCTCAAAATCAGTTGTAATTTATTCTGATGGCTGTAATTTGCTCCACATTTTTGAGGCATTAAAGCTATTTTTTTGATCTGTGATTGTGGTGTATCCTCATCAGTTTTAGAGTATTATCTTAAAGGAGTGTTCACTACAATGGCTCTGACAGGCCATAGTGTCATTCACGTAAAGGTCATTGATTTCCTTCTGACCCCAGATAGTAAAGGCTGAAAGTCAGTGCTGCCCAATGGCTGTTTTGTCCCCTGTGTGAAGTGAATTGATGGGTTTGGTCCAGAGCTGTAGTGGATAAATATCCACATCACAAACTATCATTGGAATTGGTGTTACTAATGTCATTCTCAGCAGAAGGTCAAGGGGTGATCTGGCAGAGAGACTAAATTGCGTTTGCAAACCTAGAAGGAAAGATTAAATCAGACTAACTAGGTGGCCTAGAAAAAGAAACGCCCTTTCTTATAACTGTTTCAGAGCTGTTGGTGCAAGATTCTTACCAGTCTAAAATTACTTTCCAAAAGAATATATCATGGGGAGGATTTCTAAAACAACTAACTGTTGATAAAATGTGAGATTTATTGGCAGCTATGAAAATTTAAAGATCCAAGAAGCATATAATATTTAGACTGTTGCAATATTCTCAATCAGTCTGTATTTTACAAAATCAACTGAAATTACTAAATGAAACAGCTGATCTAGTCTTTCCATTAGCCAATATTCTGCCAGCACAAATTTATCCTTTGTTACGTAATGTCCAAATAATTGTGCACATTCCAGTGACACCATTTTCACTGAACTCTTTTTAGCATTTTTCTTTAGATTTTACTTAAATGTTTTTCTTTAGGATTAGCAAAATTTGAGCTTACAGATTTGTTGGGAACCATATGCAGCCACTTTTTGAACAGCTGAGAGTTTTCTTCTGCTCCACTTTCTGCCTTTTGAATGCCATGGGGTAAAAATTATCTATCTCACACCCTTTTCAGAGTTTTGTTGGTTTCCAAAGGAGATTTGTAGTGTTTGCATGACATTCTTTCAGGGAAGGACTGTACCATAGCAGCATTAGTATAAAATAAGCACTGCATGTTTAAGAGAACATTTTATTCTAGCATTTACTACTCGTTTACAGCTTATACTCCATGTATGCAATTTCTTCCATGTACATGATTTTGCATGGATTTTTTTCTGGATAAAAGTTCAAAAAAATACAATTATAGATAGTGTTCCCATCCATTTATACAAATAAATGAAGGTGTATCATGTTATTCTTTAGAACTAAACCCTAGTGCTGTGTAAGTCAGAGGATAACTGATGTCAGTGAGACTACAGGCCTGAGAACAATATTCTGCTGATTTTTTTACATTCTGTCTACTTAGGTTCTTTCTTTGAGAAGTCAATTCTGCACAAATGAGAGCTTCTCAATGAAAAGCTGTTTGACATAAGTAGAAACTAAAGACCAAGAAAATTTAATAGTAGGTGAATACAGTTTTTGATACAAACTCTGCCTCTGATATTTCTGCTTAGGGGACAACAAGCTCTACTTAATACACACCAGTCTGGGATGGAATGGGTGCTTCAGAAAGTGATGGTTGTCCATATTTCCTCTGAAACTGGGATAATCTAACAGTGTCCCACACCAGGAAATATCTCTTTTAATTGTAGTACTGTGCTTGCTCTCCTAAATACAGTTAAAGGATCCACATAAAACACCTACTCCAGACTGTATTGAATTCTGTTTTCAAAAAAGGTAGGCAGGAAAAGACACAAACTCCTCTTCATGCCACATGGAAAAATGTAAAATAAAACAGAAACATATTATTTTTCAGGGGAAGGCACTGATTTTAAAGAGAGGAATGAATTCCAATATGAGTAAGGTCCAAAAGATGAGTGAACAGAACCAGCATGTCCTGGGCTCTGTAAGTGTCTCCCTGCCAGGGCAATGCCCTCCTCTCGTGCTCCCTGGGCCCTGCTGAGTCTCCAAACCACCACTAAATCTCCAGCAGGTTTCAAATTTCCAAGTGCAATAGGCAGCTGTGTCCAAGCATTTCTGCTACAGAGCTACACTGTCCCCAGCTGAGCCCCAGGTCATCTTCAGAATTGTGTCTTTAATAAAACAGGTGATGCCCCAGCCCTCAAACTGCACCATTCCCTATACATTTAGTCCAACAACCAACTCCGGGGTTGTTTCTGGTGGTCATAAATATCTTGACAACCATATGCACTAATATTTAATGGAATTAATTAAATAATTGCCAAGCTCTTCCACTGGAGTCATTACAGCCTATAAAAGAGAGCTATTCAAGTTGTTTACTGACTCTGACAGAAATACAAAGATAAATAGACATATTAAAATGTATAATCAAGCTCTCTTTTGTAGGGACTAAGTTTATTTTAACAGTGTCAATAAATGTCTGCTTATATGGGTTCAGTGGTAACGAATGTTCACCAGGAGGTACATTTTAGAAACAAGAGCCAGAGAAAACCTCTATAAACACAAATGGGAAGATTAAATGTGGAGTGAAAACTAAATCTGTTAGGAATTTCCCTTGAATTTCTATAAGTGAGTAATTTGGGAAAAGCACTACTTTCAATTTTGTCATAAGATAGAAATCCAGTTTATAAAAAGATTAGAAAGGTAACCAATTTACTTATTAAAAATATAGGAGACATGAATTACAGTATTACTGAGTTATTAAAATTTAATTTTTAAATATAATTTATAGGATGAAAATGTTCTTTCTTAATCACACTCACTGCCATGGAACAGCTTTAGTAAAGTACATTATTATATAATTTTACTTTCCTGTTAAGAAATTAATTCTGAGTATTAAAAATTGCTTGAGATATTATACTTCATTTTATATATGCATACATACATACACATATATATAATATTTTAATATAAATATCTTTTTTCCTTTCAGAGCCTGGCCACAGACTTTTTATGGGGGGACAATAGAAGATAGAGGTGTTCACAGCCTGCCTGTATTTCCATCTTAGAAGCTGTCATCTCTCTGCATTTTTCCAGTGGCTGTCTTTGACATTATCTTCCTGCTGGAAAGTAACTGTGAAAGAACGAGTTGGAATGAAAAGGTTTCCAAGCTGCCTATCTAATGTCTCCTCAGTTGTCAGAAAGCAGCATCCAGTGTCCCTCCATTTTCCACAAAGTCTAATCCCTTTTCACCACCAAGGACTTAGGACAACATGGGTAAGACATGTCAGCCTAGTCGTAGGCAAAGGAGAAAATTAAAAGGGAAATATGCAAATTAATTCATTTTTCCATAGGTACCCTAAAATCCCATAGTTTGTTGCTACTGATCTTTGCTAGGAATAGACAGGTTTCAATCTAAATCCATAGTCATATAGCTCAATTAAGGTGCAGCTGAATGAACCAGACCTCTTCATTGTAATCATTTCTTCCTAACAGGGACATTGTTCCTTCAGTCTCAATGAAAATCTAGTTTTAACATCAGTGCTTAATTTATTGTCAAATTAAGTGGTCAGGATTTTTAAATTATCAAAGGATGAAAAGTATGTAGTTTCAATGCATCAGTTCTGTTCTCTTATTAAGGTTGGTCTCTCTACACTTTAAAAGAAAAGTCAGGGAACAGTCAGACTTGACAACTAACATTATGTGACCTCTATACTTGTTCATGAATATATGAGAGATTTATTTTAAAGAGATAAGCTAGGATGTTTCAGATAAGTCACTCTGAATCAGCGCTATACCATGATTAAATATTACTGATAAGTGTCAACTATTACAGTAACCCCACTAAGAAAAAGTATAAATAAATTTATCTCTCTGTAATGCAATAGTTTGGGCTTTTTTAAAAGTCTTATGCACAAATACAGAGGACAAGTATTTGAGAAATATGGATGTCACAGGACTCTTACAATATAATTCTACTGTCTCCTTAATTGTCATGGAAAATGCAGTGAGATTAACATTGATAGGAGCATTACTAAAATTCTGATCACTAATATTCTCAAGAACAGTGTTAATTTTACATGCTGATGAGTAGATAAAGAGAATGAAGATCCCTGAGGGAGAAAAAGAGGTTGACTGAGGTATGATATACCCCTCAGTCTGCAGTCAGATGTGATTGTGGATGTGCTGTGTTTCCATAAGCTGCCAGACACACTTGCTTTCTGCTTCAGATGGAGTTATTCCTTTTCATTGTTAATGTTATGGGGTTTATATGTAGAATGAAGACCAGTGTGATGGGTTGTTCTTATGAGTGTAATGCTTTACTAATATAAATAGCACTTTCATTAGGGTATTGTGGTAAGGGGGTATAATTATAGGTGGGATAATTAACATGGAACATGCAAATCTTACCTTTCAGGGAATGCTTAATAGAGGACCCTAAGTAATGTTGCCTGACGATAGTAATGCCTTGGTGCTCTCTTCTAATCCTCATCACTGGAAAAGGAATTTATTCCTTCAGGTATTTCAAATCAAGCTGCAAACGCTGCAGTGAAAAAAAACCCCCATAACAAACAAAAAAGAAAACACCACAAACACATAGGGAAGAAATATAACAACAAACTAAGCCAACTGTCAATCCATATCATTCCTTAAATAGAAAAGAGAAACAAAGTCCGCTATTAATTTTCTCTTTAATAAATAAAAACTACTGATAAACTCATTGGTAGACAGATATTCTAGCAACAGATTGTTAAAAACATGTCAGCAGACCACACAAGTAACCCCCAATCACTTACAAGCTGTCCGCAAAGTTAATCTAAGAACCTGTAAAATATCCCAGGTTTGGAATATAAATATCTTAGTGCTGAAGTAAATTCAGAATGTTTTAAGTGTTATTATTTGCATTTCAAAACACACAGGATTGTTAAATATGCAAAATTCAATATGCAAATTCAATATTAAGATGTCTCCAATAAAAGAAAATGTGTACACAGTTCCCCCACCAAAAAATACACAGTTACATATCCAATAACAAGTGCCACTTCACATGCTGCCTTTGGAGCAGTAATGGACATCTGCTCCTCCATGCCAAATGTTGCAGTGCTTGGTGTTAGTTTAATAGTTGAATTCCAGTTGGGATTTTTCAAGGGAAGATTTTGCACTGGCTACTTATTGCCAGACTAAAGATTTACCTAAATCTTTTCTGAGAACAGGTTCCCCCATTGTGCTGCCACTACATGAGATAGAGCTAAAAACTTGTAACTACTTAACGAGTCCAATTCTGTTCCTTCTGTTCCTCCTAAATCCTTCCTCTGTTCCAGCAGTCATTAGGAAAAAGGGGAAGTCCCTTGTTAAGCAAACCATGTACTGCTGCACCAGTAATTGCTTTTTGGTTGTGGCAGCTGTTCAATCGTGTTACAGCAGCAAGAGACACCTCCTTAATGACTCTGAGAGACACTCAAACCCTGACTGGACACAATCCTGGGCAACCTGCTCTAACTCTGCTTAAGCAGGGGTTTGGACTAGATGTTCTCAAGAGGTTCTTGAAAACGTGATTTTCTTTGCAGGTATTTTACTTTAATTTATATTTATTATTAGAGAGCCCGAGAGTGTAAAATGAAAGTTGCATATAAGTGAAAAAGTATCTTTCTCCACACTCTTGTTTCCTGATGGCTGAGCACTAGAACAAATGGAACAGAGGGTATGTGGTTACTGTGGACAGGAACCAGCTAGACTCTTCCCTTTATCTCCAGATGGTATTTCTCTAGGTGACTAACTACTCTTGATCCCTGCTGGTATTCCCTATATGATGTTGATGCTTTGTGTAAGAGGATACCATTGCCTCTAAACTAGCACAAAGGCTGCATTTGAGACACAGCTGCACTAAGAAAGACTACCTGGCAGAAAAAGCATGAAGGAGCTATTTTGCTTAGAAGAGTTCAGCCTCAAAAGAGAGATTGGGAAATATTTGCAAGAGAGGTACTGGCAGGAGATGAGTAACAGATACAAGGAGGGCAGCTGATAAGATAGAGACAAAAAAATGAGATGTATTACATATTCAATCCAGGATCCACATATTACATCAATAAACACACAGGACGTTCTCCCACTTCTCAGATTTCAAGAGGTAATATAAATGGACAAATATATAATAGAATAGGACATAAAATGTCCTAAGCAATGCATCTGCTCTATATTGAATTGAAATATGTCGATGTACAGGCTTACATATCCCTTAGGCCAAAGACTCTTTCAAACAGAATTTTTGGTAGCTAAAGCAACATTTGCCTAAAGCACCTGTCAAGCATCTATTGAGAACCGAGTCATGTGATTTCTAAGTATATATCATCTTGGGCTACTGTCAAGATCTGGTGGTGACCTGATGTTGAACACTGCAGCACAAGTGTATTCTAATTTTGTTCAGGAAAAGCAGGAAAAAAAGATACTTTGCTTAGAAGACCTTGGCCATGTGAAATGAAAAACAAAGCCAAATCATAACACAGGAGAAAGTAGACCTTCCAGAGCTGAGTAGACCTTTCAAACATGTAGATATCTGAGTATCTGCAGCTCAGGTATTCTAACTTCTCATAGCACCACCTGAACTGAACAATGTTGTTCCTCCTCCATTCTGTGTCTTTTTATCAGCAACGCCCAATTTCTGAGTGAGGCCACAATCTCTGTCGTGGGTAGTTTAATTTTCCCTCTCCTACCATAATCAGGCATTTCCCTGTTAGACATAGTAAGTATATAGATATAGTGGCCCAAGCCGCCAGCTACAGTATAGCTGGCCTCTTCTGGCAAGGAGGTATTGTCCTGTTTTCCATGCCTTCCTTCCCTCCCTCCACCATTCAGAGTAGTATTTGGCACAGCAAAGCCAACAGGTGTACTTCACTGTTAGAAAGAGATGAGGCATCAGTGCTTTGAAGACCTCAGTGTGATGGGTCTCCCAGGTGCAAATGATGCCACTCACCTTATTATGCAAAGTGCCTGTATGGAGCTATTATTGCTTGGCATCTCTGTCCCAGGTCCAAGAAACTAACAGGCACAATATCAGATCAAAATGGACATGACTGCAGGCAGCCAAGACTCCCTGCATTCTTTTTTTTTTTTAATTAAATCAAAGCCAGATTTCCAACTCAAAACCAGGAAACTGTCTTTGTCTGTCTTAAATTTACACATCTAGTGGGAAGACACAATAATAATCACCTACCTATTTTTATTATAGATATAGAAAATACAGAAATTTAACAGATTTATGTCAGAAAGGAGGTATCATAAATATATATTGGTTTATATTGCTTCCCTTTCAGCTGCTGGGATGCTCTGTTGAACAGGGCAAGAAGATACAAACAGAAAGTTGTGCTCAGTCCTTCAGTCCTCAATGAAAAGCTCTTTAAGGCTATAATACCTGGGCAGGAGGAAGGGAAAGTTATTGTGCCAAACTGCTGCTCTTTTTGTGGAAGGGCCCAGAAATACTTGGTGGGTTGAGAAAGGATGGAGAGATGCAGTGTGTGCCTCAAGAAGCCTAACCTTGGGGAGGCCTTGCTGTCTCCTCCTGCATGGCTCTAATTTCTTCTGTGCAATTAAGCTTCTCTTCTGTTTTCTTAAATATGTCATTAGCAGAGGCGTTACTAAAACTTTTGATTGGCTTTGCTCCAGAAATCCACCTGGACCTGACTATTTCAGCCCAGGGGGGCTGGTAAACCCACGAGAAACACACACTAGTGGAAAGCCAAACCCAAGCATTTTGTATCAGTAAAATGTACACGAAGCAACCAAAATCTGAACAGCATGAACTAGGAGAATGAGATAATCTCCCACTCCAAAATAAAAAATATTGCATTTTACAGTTCCATCTTCTGAGACCGTACAGTACTTAGAAAGTAAGTGGAGACTATAAATTTATATTATTATACATGCCATGTTAGTGGAAAAAGCATCTAGACTTACAACTCCCAAAATAAAAAGCAAACAAGCAAACAAAAATCTAGGAAGTAAAAACCTTCTCTCTGACACTGTTGTCACCCTGTAAGACCTTGAAGTTTTGGACAATTCTTCCATGATATTAAGGCCTCCCTGCCCTCCTGATCAGCCTGCAAGCTCTCTCAGAAAGCTTCCTCTCATTTGCTCAGGACCAGATTTCTCTGTCTGGTTCCAATAACTCCCCAGCTCAGAGAACATGTTTTCTCATCTGTTATCTCACTGGGCCATTTCCATTGCTCTAATTTAGAAGCAGACAACCTGAGACCAGTTTCCTTTAGTTTAACCAATCTATTTAGCATAGTCAGTGCTTTACTCAGAAAAATCATATCATGTTATCTCTTCTTAGATTACTCTTGTATCTGTTCTTGCACGAGTGTGTGATCTATGTCATAGTTGCAGCCAGCAAGTGGCAGATTAAATACAGACCGAGTAAGAGTGGTACATGAAATTGATAAAATAAATCTGGATTTATAAATTATACATACATTCCCCAAATTGTCACATCTCCCAATCTTCTCTTTGATATTTGCCAGATTTTCTTCCACCAGTCACTGTCACATCACAGCTTCTCCTTTCTTTTTTATGTCCTGATTAACAGGACATCTATATTCTCCCTTGAGCTCTCTTCCTCCCAGCAAGATTGTTTTCCATATCCCTACAGAGGGGCCAAGAAAGCATTTGTGAGCCTGAGATGCTTCTTTTTCAAGATATACGATGTGATCTAATAAAAGATAATACTTTTTCTTATAAACTGATCTCCATGAGTCTAATTCAAATGCTACTGTACAGGTTGAGAAAAAAAAAATCTATATAAAACCAATTTATTCTTAGATTATTTTTTTAAAAAATCAAATGTAGACCTTTTTTCCTATGTCTTAGGGGATTCTATTAATCTTTTGGGGCGAATGGTTTGACTCTTCAAATGCTGATAAAGACCATGGATTTTGCAATAGGAAAAAACAACCAAATATAGAGTGGTTGGATTCTCCTGGTAGCACTAATTCTTTAGTGATGTTCAGGACACTTTTGAAAATCACTGTGTCCATGTACACCATTTGTACTTCCTGCTCTATTTTAAAACTTAGCCATCAGAGTAACTAATCTAGAATAAACAAATACAGAAAAAAACAGTAGTTCAGAGAGGTTTTGGGGGTTTGGGAGGGTTTTTTTCCAAAAATGTTACCAAGCTTTACGTCTTAGCTTCCTTAGTTCTCAATACTCAGAAATTGCTCAGAGGATGTTGCTTAGAGGTGTTGCAACACTTCTCATAAAGAGTCCACAGCTGTGAAGCACTGGTATGCACATGGTTTTCTATGCCAAAAAATATTAAAGAAGTACCAAATTTTTGTCAAGAAGTAAATACCACTGAAGTACCAAATTTTGCTAAGAGAACAATGTATAATACAAGAAAATGGCTCATTAACACTGAATTTCCTTCAGTGCTTGAGTAGAATCATTACTCATTTCTACCCCACAGTCAAGTCTGTCGTATGATTTTTCTATCATTCTCTGCAGCAATTTTGCTGGAATTAAAGGAGTTCATATGGAAACATAATACTCAGTGCATACATGTACCCATAGCAAGTTCTTTTCATACCTTGTGCCCAGATTCACAATTTTATTCAAAATTGAGGGAAGGTGCACACAGGTCTTTAGGGTTTTGATTCTCCAGTGACTTCTTCTATACTATTCTATTTTGAATAAGTGCCTCTTTGTTTTCCAAAATGTATATTTTTACGATGTGTATATTACACACATGAGACACTCACAGTAGCTGCATAAGCATCAGTTTACACGATGGGTTGGTAGAATAAGCAACCTCTTGAAAACAGGACTGTCTTGCAGTTTTATTGTTTTATTGCACACTGTGTGTGGCCTTTGATTTTCCTTTTTTATAATGAGCCTTTGTTATACCAGTTACACTTTTAGCCCTAAACTTATGAGAAGTGTCCAAATACACAATGCATAAAACAAATACAATGTGTGGGCAATAACAAAATAATGTGGTTGTGTTGGGTATGTCTGACTGATAGAGTTTGGAGAGTTTAGTGGTTCAAGGAAAGTGGTTTGTTCTGCCTGTCTTATACTAAAATGAAATTTGCAGTAAAAGGCAGTATCTGTGCACAGACTGGACAAGTATACATCCAGACTAACTCTGGAGTTCAGCTTATTTTTTCTTGCACAAAAATATATAGACAACACAAAAAGAAAGTAAAGTTCTTGATTATTACAAGGTACAGTTCCCAGGTGTCTTCTCTCCCACCGCTTTATGGTTGCCTGAAGAATGTGTCTGATTATTAAAAACCAAATTTGTGTGAGAAACATTTAGCTTGTTCCTACCTTTTCCTTGTCAGAAGGGCAGTAAATGTGTTAAATCCTACGCTTAATGCTCCCATTGTGTAACTTGTTGTGCATAAGGGATACAACAGCCCAACCTCTGAATGTCACATTTTATTCAAAAATGTTCTTTTCTGCAAGGTGGTCTGCAGCAAGGAGTGGTAAAAGTCCTTCATTTCAAAAGCACATCAAATTTTCTGCAAGGTGGTCACTTGTCATATGAATATTTTGTTAAAGTTAATAATAGCTATATGTTCAGCACGTGTCCATGCTGAACTTAAATCTATATTGCATGGTTTGACCTTGAGAAATATTTGGGTTTAGTATCTAAAAGACAAAAACACTCAATGATAAAAAAAACAACATAATTTTTAAAAAAGAAAAGGATGAGACTACCAAGAGTCGCTTAAGATATGCTATGCTTTTGTAAGAAAATGAATACATGATGGTAGCAAATAGCACATTTATCACCTGACTGCCTAAGAAAACTACTGTTACTTGAACTCTTTAGACTTTATACATTTTAAAGAGAAAGGATGTAACTCTGTAAGAGTTTGGTGAATGTATTTAAACGTTAAAGTTCATTTTTGCTACCTGTGAATGTTAAGTTTCGAACTTGTTTTAGACTTTAGACATTTAATGATTTTCAGTCATTAGGTGTTGCTCTTCTAAAAGCGGTTCACCTCAGCATGGCTTTTAGATTTATGAATCCTAGCAAAGGAGACCTTATCATTTCCATGGTTCATCTGTTTCCCTGCATTACTCTCATGCTAAATCAATCTTCAGATTTATAAAACAAGTCTGTAAATATTAATGCCTACCAAAGCAGTCTCATCTTGGATAACCTATCATAGCAGAAGAAAACTGGGGAAGCAACATCTTTTTGAAAGTCCTTTCCAGAGTACAAAAAGAGAAGAAAACACTTGTGAGATAAAATGTAAAATAATACAGAAAAAGAGTAGAGTTCATAAGGTGATTGGAGAAAAACAAGAGAGGGGGAAGGTCAAAAGTAAGGAAAAGTGCAATGTGTCAAGATGTGAAAGAACAGAGTCAAGGAAGGAAGACAGAAAAGAGAAAAAATTGTGCAGCAGTTACAGAAAGGGGAATGAATAACAGAAAGAACTGGTAAAGGAAAATGAATACCAATGAGCTTATATTTTTTTTTTTTTTTTTTTACAGCTTCTGGAAAAGCATCCATGACAAAGTACACAGTTAAATGAATGAATGAGAATATAAAATCGATATATCAGTACAGGTCAGGGGCACGTATAATCAGATTGACCAAGAGCAACAGGATGCCTAGGGCTGGTTCCTAATACCATCACACTGAGACAGCTGCACACATTGCCCTGGATTTCTCCTTGCAAAAAGAAAAAAAAAAAAAAAAGAAAAACAATACTGCCAATCTCTCAGTTTCAAACTTTGACATGTATCATCCCGTAAAGTGATGATGACTGGCATCAAGTTTCTCTTGTTTCTTATGCACTGGTTTATTTTTATTCCTTGGATTTTGTTGTTTTTTTTTTTCAAATCCCCAGATTTCCATTCAATTAATCTTTCTTCATGGTGTCATGTCTCACAAGTGGTTTTTGTAAGCAAATTTACTAATCTGCTTGATTTTCTTTTGCTTTTATGGCTTTCTCCTGTTTCCTCAAAGAACAGAAGGAAAAATTAAAGGGGCATTGACTACAGGCAGGAAAACTGAACACTTGTCTTTGCAGTGATATATTTTTTTTTAAATTGGCAATCAAGAGGAATTAAAACAAGAGTAGAAAACAAGAACTTCTGCCAAGATAGAGAGAGAAAGAGCATGTATTCCTTCTTTTAGTTCCTGATATGATATGTTCAAATACCTTTCGGTTACAGTATGTCAGCTTGTGTTTCCCCACATGATATGACATAATGCAACATGACACACCAATTGTTTTTTGACAGAAATGTAAAGAAAGCATCCCCACTCTGCTGGTAAAGAAATCATTCTAAGTAGAGAAATAGCCAGATTTCTCCAAAATATTAATGCATCAAAGTGTAAAGGCCTTGAGAGCTTCCCCCTTCCTGGAACTCCTGCTGCCAGGGCTCAGGGACTGCTCAGCCGTGGCACAGCTCTGGGCTGTCCCCATCCCCAGACAGTTCTGCTGGGGGGACCGAGCCAGGGTTGAGCCCCCCTTCCTCTGGGAACTGCTTTTGAGTTGACACTCTCGTGCTTGGCTCCAGCCTGAACTGCAGCACCAGCTGTGTCACAGATGGGGCTGTGCAAGACTGTGGGTCCAATTGATCCAGACCTGCACCAAGACATGGATTGACTTCCCAGACTCACCTGGGACTTGTCTCAGCACTGCAGATTTGGCTGGCAGTCACTGGGATGTAGCTGACCATGGGCTGGACCTGACCCTGAGCTTGGCCCCACGCAGTGTTGGTCGGACCTGCTGCCATCCCCAGGCATGGGAATTGTGGGATGAGGTCCCAACTGCGTCAGCATGCCCAGCTCCTCTCCTTTAGGGAACACCCCTTGTGCTGTGCCCCTACACAAATAAAAAGTTGACCAGAAACAGCCCTGCTCTGTTCAACCCTACGGGCCCTGCTGGTACCTTCCAGTCCTGGTGTATTTCAATTGTAAACCTTTTAATGTCAAAGCACGTTTGTAGGGCCCTGGGTGAGTGGATGACCTTTAATTTTAGACATGTATTATGTGTTCGCAGTGATTAAAGGAGGAATCAAGTTCAGCTTTTAACAGCTGGAAATTTTATGCAATCAGTTTGAGTATTATAATTTTGGAGCTTTTCAGCAGCAACATTTCCAGAGATCTACAGTTTTTTGTTTTGTTTTTCATTTTTATCAACTCTTCTCTCTTTACCAGGTCTAACTGATCCCAGAAAGTTGCATCTGCCTTCTCGGGGCACAAACTCCTGCTAAAGAAATGGGCATTGTAGTAATGCAATAACTGGAAGACATCATCACCTTCAGTCAAATCTATGACTAATTTCCAGGTGAAAGACACACCATCACCAGAAGGGAGGAGTTCACCAAACCAGCATGACTCATGTGCTGAATTGGTGGGCCAGGAATATTTATTTGCATGGATGAACCTAGAACAGACAAGTGTCCCACAACACACAGCAAAACAATCCATGTGGCATATTACGACTTAGTGCAGTAATTTGAACTAAGGCCTGTGCTCTAGAACCCCACCAGTTCACCCCAGGCTCTGGCAGTGCCAGAATTTATATATTTACAGGAGAATGAGCCCTCTGGTGCTTTTAGGTAAGAAAGAAAGAAGACACCTGGATTTTACAGACAGGGTAGGTTTCCCAAAGGAAAAGAATTAACATTTCAAAAAGTAGAGGAAGTGTAATAAACAAACCCAAAGCCTCCTACTATTGATCACACCACAAAAACACAAAGGAAACACCTTTTTCAATATTCTAATTAGTGGTTTTGGGCACATGGCTCCTGTATTCCAATAGCTTGAAGTCAGTGATATTTCCAGCCCTTTTTTTGCAATAGAGTTCAGTTTGGCTACTGATGTTTTAGGAGGTGTAGGAAAGAAGGAACTCCAAGCAGTATTTTTTTTTTTTTTTTTTGTACTCTTCCCTGATGAGGGGTAAGGAATGGGAGCAGAGTGGCAATAATCCTCTGTGTAGTTACTGAGCCCATTCTGTCCTCTATGCTCAGGTACAGAACTGGTAAGCAATTTTGATAAAGAAAAATAGGTTTTGTCCTAACTGACTCCTGAAATTCATTCAACTGGGAATTGCAACAGTGCTATTAAAAAACAGTTTTATTGACACGACACATTTCCTAGGATAGGCCATTAATCATTTTGTATCACTAGTATACTTAACATTTGAAATTCATGCAAAATCCCAATAATACAACTATCTGGGGGAAAAATGTAACACTGAATCTACCTAAAGTGCTGCTTCTGCTGTGACTGAGGAGCACATTCAGACTAAAATCTATCAGCTGGATTCCAGCTGGTTAGTGCGGAGTTTTATTCCTTAAAGTACTGCTCATAAAAAAGGAAGGAGGTGAGCAATGCCATTCTTGTACTCCACCTGCTCAGAAGAACTGCATGGATGTAGAATCCTGACATGTCCTGGTCTCTGGAGTTTTCTTTCAAAACATATGCATAAACATATCCTTAATCATAATACTGGGCATCTGTTTCAGCCCCTAGCCACACTGATTACCATGATTCTATACCAAAATAAATTAATGAGAGAGAGGCTATGGGTTTTACTTCTGTTTTCCAAGCAATACCTGTCCTCATTTACATGTCACTGGAAGAGGATTAATTTTAACTTCGCAATGTACAGAGACTTTAAACCTCTAGAACAGCAATCTATTAATGTGTGACTATCTTAATTAGGATCTATGACTTTTATTAGTCCTGGCTGTGCCCCCCAAAAGCCTTTTATTTTGGCAAAACAAATTAATATTATTTTAAAGAGCAGAAGGGGAGGAAAACAATACTATCCACATAAAATAGAGGTTCAGAGCTAAGGAAGTTGTCACTGGTACAGAATAGAGATGAGCAAGGCTGCAGACCCCAACCAGTTGTCAGCAGAGTGAAGCCTGAGGAGAATGAAGAAATGTCTGATAAACGTCAGTGGCCTTAAGCTGAAGGAAGGTAGATTTAGGTTAAATATCAGGAAGAAATTCTTTACTATAAGGGTGCTGAGGCCCTGGCACAGGTTTTTTGTTGCCGAGAGAGGTTGTGGACTCCTCTTCCGTGGAGGTGTTCAAAGCCATGCTGGATGTGGCTTGGAGTACTGGTCTAGTGGCAGAGGGGTTGGAACGAGATGATTTTTGATGTCACATCCAACCCAAACCATTCCATGATTCTTACGTGACTCCCTGCCCTGCGCAAGATCTGACCCAGATGAAGTGCTGTGATACCCCGGGTAATTGTGTTAAGGCTTGACATAAACACAAAGCTGCTGGTTCTGTTCTGCTTATTACATTCTTGTAGATCCATAGTGTCTATAAGAGCCTGGGCTTCACTTAATGCACTGAATTTAAAACAGCCCTGCAGAATTTTGGTCCTCTGTGTCCCTTGTTTCAGGGCAAATCCCTTATCTGCTCAGTTCTATCCTGCTGCTTTGTTTGCCTCCACATTGTCCTGAAGGCAAGCTAGATGTGGGATCCATGGTTATGTGCACTAAACTTTCTCTTTGGATTTCAAAGACTTTGCCATGAAAACAATTTTGTGGCAACCGTAATACGCAGAGAGCATTTGGTGGACACAGGGACCTAAGCCATTTGGGAATCTACCATCACCACTGTTTTCACTCTCCCTTAAGGCAATCTAGAAGAAAAAAAGAATATAACACACAAAACCAGAGCAATAGAAACCAGAGACTGACAAAAGAAAGGTGAGAGGAATGAGAACTGAGGTGTGTTAGAAACAAAAAGATCTGAAAACACAAACTGCACTAAAGCTCTATTCTTATCAAATTAAACATGACTATCAATCTGCTGTGTTTTTGCAGGCTGGTTTACAAACACATTCATTCACCATGCTTCTTTCAGGTTTAATAAAAAAAAATACCAACTCAAATGAGTAATAGTCAGTTTTGTTGTCTGATAATAGATTGATGGCCTTAAGCTTTCTCAAAGGAAATTCAATTTGAATAAGGATTAAACTTGAATTGTCAGTGAAATATCCATCCCCAAATACTTATTTCTCACATTCATTCTAAATTCTGGTTGTACTATGTCTTCCAAAACATCATGTTTTGAAGTTAGACACAGCTAAATCACAAAGTATCCATATTAATAAAGATGTTTAATGTAACAGCATTGTTTTCCTCACAATATTTCATGTCTCAAAAAGGTCTTTTATAGCACCATAGGTAAAGAAGATATATTTGTGAGAAGTGTCACAAGTATTGAAGCAAAAATAAACACAATTTTTTTCTTTTGATGTTTCATCTGAGGTTTTTAAGTTCGAGTAACTAACTCACAGTTTTCTTGTTTCCTTCTGTTGCTTCTTCTGTCTATGTGTCAAAATAATTCTATTAAAATACTCACAAATTATCATTTTAATGAATTTCTGACAAGTTAATCTACTCCTTGTAAAGGTGTAGCTACAGGTTAGGTTTGGTTTTGATTCAATGCCTGATACATTTGCTGTTTACGGAACATGGAAAATACCAGGTGTGATGAATGGTGCCAAGCTGGAATAAAATAAATTGAACTCACATTTTTGGACTTCTGAACTTCCATGGTCTACCATCTTTTCAGTCAATATTTAAGATAACTGCCATCCAAATGTGCCTTTCCTTAAGGATTCAACAAGAGAAAAGTCAATCATTGCAACCGTGGGCTGCACAGTTGGGCACTAACAGTAAAAGTTATAGATCCTTCTGAATAGCCACGACAAGTCAAAACAAGCTGATGAGAGTTTAAAACAGAGCCCTCACTGGAGCAAGCTGAGGCAAGGAAGGAGATTATCTAATTAACTTATGAGTTCTCAGTTCTTTATATGTTAGCTGCCTAGAGTAGCTTTTCAAAGATGTCCTAAATTGAAGTAATGCAGGGGATAATCAGAGGAGAAAAAACTCTGCTTTTTATGTAAGGTAGTAAGAACAGAAACACAGAAAAAAATGTGGTTTTGCTTCTCCTATGTATGGAAGGGAATGGGGGTGAGGTTGTTTTAGACATATTCAAAAATATTTTCTATAAATTAACTAATTTTGAAATCACCTATAATTGAAAGCAGAGGTAATTTTAGCTTTGTACAGCATTTATAATATTGTAGAAACTGCAAAAAAAGAAAATGTCAGGCGATGTATTTGTTGAGTTTAGAAACAGCAAACTAAGAGGAAAAGTATATTTTTCTCAAAAAAAAAATTGATTCTGCCAGTTAGTGGAAACAGTTTAGTCCTAAGCAGGGTAATGTGCAGTAATGTTATTCTAAGCATTACTCTCAAAATATGAAATAAATAAAAAGCAATGAAAAATGGACTGTGGAGAGGCATTCTTCATTCTTTCTCCAGCACATTCCATTCAAGGTGATGACTAATTAGGAAAATCTCCAAAACTGAGTTTTGCTTTCTTTAAGTGTAACAGTGGAGATAATATAAATATAACTCAGTTTCATCAACTGATTCAGCTCCTGAAAATAAACTTTTAAGCATATGGTCGCTGGGTCACAGAAAAGCCAATATATGAAGAGCAATTCTTGAACAGCATGATGACAGTCTGGAATTACATGCTAGGGCTCACACAAGTGTGTTTCCACAGCCATAATTTCAGCAGATAAATTCTATAGTTTGATAGTTAATGACACAGAAACACAATGAGGATTTCCAGGAAATGTTTACATTGTTCCATTTGATTTTGAACAGGATGATTCATTTCTAAGGGAGGAAGTAGGAATTTTTCTCTTCAAATACAGCAGATTTCTTAATTAAGAAAAATAAGATGAAAAAAAAGAGCTCAAATTTCAACAAGAAACACTTCTTACCTCAGGGAAACACAACCTAAAAATGGTCCACTGGTTCTGGCTTACAACATATGGACAATATTAGCAAAGCTTTAACCCATCCTTCCTGCACTTTTTTGAAAACATAACCCATTGATCCACCTCATGATAGGGATTTCCATGAATGGACTTGGTCTTACATTGCCCTAAATTCCTCTTTATTTTTCTGGTGGCCTAATCTGTCAACCAGGCTCCTGATACTTCTCTAACAAAAATGGAACAACAGCACCTTCCTCCAAGATAAAGGGATTCTTCTTTCAACTTTCTTTGCTGAGAAAAGAAATATATTGAGTATATATGTTGTCTACAGAAACCTAGCTCCCAGTAAAAGGTAATTTGAGCAAAACGGCATATCCTGACAGTATTTTAGATAATTATATTCCAAACAAAATCATTTCTGATAAAAATTATCTGTAACTAGAGTATCATAGTATTAGGAATGTAAAAAAATCCAAATTAATGATTTGTGCTCAAAGGTATTTTCAAAAAAGAAAAGGATGATAAAGTAAAGGTGAAGTCATTGAGAAATTTTTCTTGTAGGAACAAATGCAATCATGTTATGTGCCATAGAAACCCTAAAATACAAAAGGAGAACATTATTGTTTAGAAAATCCTCACCAGAATTACAGAAAAGATATCAACATTTAAACACTGGTAATTTACTCATAAATCATTATGATAAGTTACAAGTGTCCAGTTACACTGAGTAAAATGTTCAAATGTCAAAATCATTTGTCACAAAACCCTTGTCATCTTCACCAGCTGTGTTTTTTAAAGGAAACAATAAGAAAAAAATCCAGAATTTTCATAATGCAACAATTTAAACATCCTTGCTTGTTCCTCAATTTCAATGAAGACCAGATTTATGATCAAGTTGAGTCACTTATATACTCAGAATTTCTTAAATCAGTCTTGTTTTATAAATGCTTTATCCAGTTTGTTCTACAGAATTGATATTTGCAAGTGAATTTTCACCTGCCTTTTTCTTTCAAACAGAGCACATACAAAGCTGGTATGACTAGGCAAGTTTTGACTGTCTCTGCCCAAACCTGTATTTGTTACAGGAAGAATACAGAGCATATTGCAATATCATTCCTGCTTGTCTAACAGTATTTCCTGGGTAAGTGTACTGGGGGGGGGAAAAGCAGTAAATCCTTGGATAAATCTATTTACACAACCTCCCTTTTTGTGCTCTTGGTTTTGCTCTCGAGCCTGCAGTTGGCTGCATATTTAGTGCTTCCACTGGGAAATAGAGTGAGAGCTCCAATCTATATTTATATAGGATCTATACTCTGTTTGTCATTTAAGCTGTTTTCATACATCCTTCTCGAGCCAGACCAACACTGGTGAAATAATTACGACCCTGGGCCTGCTGCAGTAGTTAGAGGTTACTGCCTCCACTAATCTCCCAGTGGACCTGCTTGAATAAGCAATTCCAAACCTGTTTCAGGTCCAATCAGTTTGATTAGCAAAATTCTACTATGCATGCTCTATTTGTTAACTTGGATCATTTAGTTAAGAAGCACAAAGGTAAGAAAATCCAGCAGATTAAAAAAAGGATTACCTTCTACGGGGAATATTGACAGGAAGAGGAAGAAAGGCTGGGGGAGCAGCAACTGCTTCCAGCTGGTAGGAGTCCAGACAGAAGCACATACCTGCATCAAGTTAGCCTGAATGCACAGTGAAATATATATACTGGTTTATCCTTTAGACCAGAACACATCTGACTTACATCAGCTGCAGGAGAATAGACAATACCTCCAGCATTAAGTTAGATTTTTACAAACAGATGATACTTGATCTAGCATAACCTCTTCTGAGACAAAGTTACTCCTTCAAAAATGTTAATAGATATGATCTGGCAGAGAACATTTATATGAGTTCAGCAGAATGTCTTATCTGGACTCAGCATTTCTGGTCTGTGCTCACTGAAAGCACAGTTAATATCCCATGGAAGTGCAATGTGAGTCCCTCACACAGTGAAGGGTACACCCACTTCTAAGTTACAAAAAGGGAATTTGGAAATTAATTTGGCTATCTGCATAGTAATAGAGCAGGACAAAGAAAGTAAATGATCCTTTCTTGAATTTTGCAGATGTATAAAAGTGATGCAGAAATTTAAAACGTAAATCAAGGAAAAGATAGAGAGTAACTGTTTTAACATTATCTCTAAGTTAGGTAACAATCAAGCTCTAACTGGACAGAAGTATTTTAAATACTTCTAAACATTACTATGTACAAACTGCTTCTTTTCTCAACATCAATTATATGCCATTTTTAATCTCTATATCAAATATTATCTGTTTTTTTACTGTTATACCTGTAACATTTATTAGCATAATAATTTATAGTTAGTAACATAATCATGTTTTTAATTCCAAGATTGTAAATAATGTAGAAGTGTTTACTGCAGCTGCTGTGCCTTAGACTTCCTCACAGTATTGTGATTTACTCTGTAATATTTTTCAGAAGGCCTCTTAGCATAAGAGTAAGCAATTTTGCACCATACCTATGTCATGTTTTGTTGAATCCACGTTAAGATGCCAGTGCCCTGCAGCACCTGGAAATGTGCACTGATCTTCTGCAACACTAGTTTCATCTCTTCAAGACTAAAATTGATTTTTCTCAAACTGGCGTGTGAAGGTACAAAGTGTACCTAGTGATCCATAGCTCAAATGAGTGTAACAATACCAGTCTCAGTCGTTGAAGAAGCAGTAACTTTTTCAGTCTTTGCAAGCAACAGTGCAAGAAAAAACAGACTGTAGTGAAGAATTTATCTTGTAAAATGCCAGGCAGTCAAGTTGTTTTACTGCTGCTGGAGGCTATTGTCAAAGTTGCTAAGTAAATGGCAGAAATACTTTTCTTTAATTGGAAAGAGCTGGAGTGCCATGGTGATATGCTTTTCATAGCATCCCTAACATAAACAGATAAACAAGGATTTCTAAACTCAGATTTCATCGTGGCATGATTTGCCCAATTCTACAGTTGAATGTGAAGGGCTCATATCCTCCCACTGAATTGGTCCTTCCTTGTTCTGCCCCACCCCATAATCTTGTCTGTATGGCTTAAGTGTATTGAAGGGAAGGCAAGTAGAAATTGGAATGTGCCTTTAAACCCAAAAACCATCCAAGTCTTGCACTTGCTTAGGGGAATCCCTTCCTTAGGGATTCCCTGACAACTCAGGGGCTTCCCTCCCACGGCAGCAGTGATTGTCTGGGAAGGACATGCACCAGAAGAAGTGTCACCAGTGCCACAGCCCCTTGGCTACTCTACCATGTGCCATGGTGCTTCCTTAGCTCATGATCTGGTGAAGAATTATGGCCTCAGATGGGATTTCACCTGTAGAGTCTCTGACCTGTCAGTTACAAAAAAAAAAAGATAAGAAACTTAAAGACAGACCATCAGTTAACACATCTGTGACTTATTCTGACCTTCCACAGCTTCACTTAAAAGTGTATGAACAACAACACTTTTATTACTACTGTGTCCCAATATAAAAGCCTGAATATTAAAGCAATTCATGTTTCTACCTATACTGGTTCCTGCAGAGTCCAGGGCTTTAAAAAACCTCCTTATTTAATCCTCATTATATATGCATAAGTAAAGGAGAAATTTTTACATGCCTAAGGAGAGGTGACACCTCAATGCATAAAAGAATTTAGACATTGCTACACCTGAAATAACAGATCTTTGCAGCTAAGAGTGAAAAGTGACCTTTATGGTTTCAGTTCCTATTTTTTCTCATTGATTGTGATATTTCTGCCTTTTTTTCTCCTATTGACAAGCAAGTGTTGTAAAAATTTAGGGCTTGAATTTCTAGAATAGTTTTTAGACAGCCATTCAAAGTGAACATGATGTTATACAAACAAGGAAGCATATCTGAGAGGTATCAAGTCCTGGATAAATTTCTAACTTGGAGGAAAGGACTTGGGGGTCTTGTGATCAAGAAATTGAACATGAATCAGTAATAAGTTGCTCTTGAACCAAAGGCCAAATGCATCCTGGGTTAGTCAAAAGCATAATCAAAAGCTTGGGATAAATTATTTATTACCTCTATTTGGCTCTTGCACAAGTGTACCAGGAGTGCTGTGACCAGTTTGGAGCTTGCCAGTACAAGAAAGACATGGATAAACTAGAGATAGTCCAGCAGAAAGCCATCAAGACCATTGGGAAGCAGGAACACAATGTTCGTGGACAGAACTGGGTTGTTCAGCCTTGAGAACAGAAGGACAAGGGCAGAACCTTAGTGTTATAAAATGATGGGAGTTAAATGGAAAATTTGTATGAAATCTGAGAAAACCAGTGTCAGTCTTACAGACGTATGAAAATTACATGAACTGAACACAACTTTGAAATCTCAGACTTTGTCAACACCGAGTTTGTGCTGTTCTGACAAAATGGTATGGAAATGAGTGTTAGTAAAATACAAAGATGATTTCAGCTTAGATTTTATTTCCTTAAAACTTTAATAGCAGGTATAGCTTTTAAAGAACAGATTATGCTAATTATATCTCTTCCTTGCAGTAACTTTCTTTTTTAAATAATGCAGCTTCTGATAACCACAATTTCAATATAACTGTTGGAGGAAATAGCTCCAGTTGTGGATATCATTCCCAGACTGCTTCAGGCTATAATGCCAAACAGTTTTCTAATTCTATTCACAGAAAGAATAAATCAGGATTAGACTTTAGTAATTTGCCCATCCTCTGGCTATGATTAGCACAGTGTGCAATATGGAACACAATCTTCAGAGGAAAGTCACAGACACAGGAGTGAATTCTGTCACAGTTCCAAAGTAAAGGACAAGGACTGAACTGTCACTGTGATGGGGAGCATTGCTTTGGAAAAGGACCCAGCATGGCAGTAACATATCCAGCTGTTCCTTTATCTTAAATGCAGAGATATTAATAGACTATTTAATTTCTACTAAAAAGAGAGCTAGTAACACAGTCTTACTTTTAATTTATGGTTCGTTAGGTCTATTTCTTAATGTGATTAATGACATATCACTACTTAAAGAATGGGACATTCATCAGCAGAACTGTGTGCCCTTAACACAGGTGTTGAGGGAATTCGAGAACATTACAGTGCAAAGTTTTACTATTTCTATGATAGTTTAATATGACAAATCACCAAAAACCAAAAAGCATTATAATCTTGAAATAGGAATTAATTTGTGTGTATTTAGTTAGACATATTTTTCTCTGAAGTTGCAAGGATTTCATAAATCTGCATGGGTAGGATGTATGACTGCAGATGTAAATATGAACACAGGAAAAGCACAAGAATAAGAAATAATCCAAATTTAAAAATTTCCAGTGCAGAATGTGAGACAACAGGGAAGTGGAACCTTTTGTTGAAGATGAAACTAGCTATGGTCAAGTTCTTCTTAGTGGAAGAAACATGTCCAGAATCTTGATTATATAGAGTTGACAATTATGCAAATGCAAGGGCATATTCTACATATATATTAATATATGTAGAATATATTATTATATATGTAGCATATATGTATTAATATATTATATTCTACGTATAATTAAAAAATAATACAACTTACTTCTAAGCATCTCTGTAATTAGAGCAGGAAAGATCAGCTCTCATAATCTCATATTTATTGCATAAAATACTTAATGAAATAATTGTCCACAGACGACACTACTGATAAAACTGAGAAGTAGACCAGACAAGCCAAAGGCCCTGAGGACAGAAAACACTCAAAATTCTAAGAGAAATAAAAAATGGCCTAAAAAGTAGAGAGACGCAATGAGTCTCATTCCCTAAAATGTAAAGAAAGCCATGAAATTAGTTAATTAATTAGAAATAAATGAAGTATATATTATTAATTTTGACTATTTGTAACATCTGTGCACCTAAGAACATATTTGATCAGATATCATAAGATTTATGTTTCTTGTTTTAGTGGGAGACATCAGTGACTTTTGGTTTTTTGCTTAGTTCTGTTCATTTTTTATTTTATCTTCCTTCTCTTCTCCAATCTTGATGGTCTGTCTTGCCCTCTTATTTCATCTTCTCTTTCATGTATTTTGTATATTCTCTGGAGTAAAAACTTATTTCTTTGTTATAGGTCTGCAGAGAGCCCTGCATAACCCAGCCAAGATCTAAAAAGGGGGGGTTTACCTGATGGCACAGATATATATGAATTAAAAAAGTGCCCTTATATCCTAACACAAATAGATGATTGATGGAGATTAAACACTGATTTTATTAATTTAGAAAAACACTGAAGGAAAATCATGTTGGTAAACAAGCCTTAAAGAAAAATATTTCAACACAATCTGTGTTGTGAAGTCTGACCCCAAAAACCCAGTTTTCTTCGATATAATTTATTCAGAACTGACCATTATACAAGTGTATATTAATCTCAGAATTCACTTTTTGTAAATCATTATGGGGCTGGTGAAGAACTGCTAATGTCAAATAATAATTCCAGTCTGATAATTCCCAGCGGAATGATGGCCCTCAGCCATTGTTTCTAAAAAGTAGAGAGACGCAGCCAGAGCCAGGCTGGACACCAGGCAAAGCCAGGACTTGGCACACAGAAGTACCTCAGACCTGCCCTCCTTTAGCTTCATTAGGTTGGACTCTCTGTCTCAATCTCCAGACACAATCATTCTTACTCGTAAAAAATAACATAATTTTTAATAAATCTCCCATTTAATCCAATAGATCACAACCTGCTTCCAGAACACAAAACTTTAGCCAACATAACCTAAATGTCTCATTTAAGAACACTTTGCCTTACTGGATTCCTAACACAGTTCTACCCAGGGAAAAAAATCTGGAATTTGTAAAAAATGCAATAACAATAAAGGACATAAAAATGAAGACTCTGAAGGACAAGCATAGGTACACCATTGTCTTTATGGACCATGTGAGGGAGAGACCCTTGTTCTCTGAGTCACTTCGTACCATGAAAATCATTCTGAGGCTCCCTCCAAATCACATCAGTGTCACAGGCCAACCCAGTGGGAGGTTTTCTTTGCAGTGTGATGTTTGCTGGATGACCTTGGTTGCTGTGCAACATTTGAGAATGACTGACACTGCGCCAAGATAGTATTGGAAAAGCTCTCAAATGCAACATTTTATTTTTCACAACCATGTTGTAAGTTCTGTGCGTTTCTAAATCTGACTTCTAAATTCATTCTCTTAAGAATTCCTAAAATAATGGTGTTCCAGGATAATAAATGCTAAAACTTTCCATGGCTTGTTTTGCCTCCTTAAAAACTGTACTTAGAAAAGTGAAATTTCATCCTTTACCTCACTTCTACCTTTGAGTATTCTTCTCCTCTTTACAAATCAACAATCTCCTAATAATAGATACTTCACACAAGATGTAAGTGGTATTTTATAAATGATGTTTTATAGCAAGAGATTACTCACAACACACCAGCCATCTAAATCAGAATGTATTTTAATATAGAAGTAGAAGATTACTTTTTTTGATTAATTATAAACTTTGCATTTAACATTTTGCATATTTATCTTCATATTTCCATTTTCAATAATTAGAATTCTTTGGTGTCTGTAAAATCAGAATAAATCTGTACCTGGTTTAGATAAAGAAGAAATTATAATTTTTGTTGACCCTATTGTGCAGTTTTCATCTATTCAAGCAATCATCCTCATGCACAGAAAACCAAAAGAATAATTAACACTATTTATTTACCTTTGTGCCTATGATAAAAGTCACTTTTGTACATCATTGGGGAAAAAAACCTCTTGGAACAGAATTTAGGTTTATTTTTTTCCTCTCCTAGTTAAATGTCCTTCACTGTTTTTATCACTCCTCACATTATTTGTCGTGGTCAACTTCTGATCAATGTATTTTAGAAGTATTCAGGGACAAATGTATTTGTCCTCTTTATGGGATTGATCCTTTGATTACAGCCTGTCTGCTCAAGTTTTTCTCTACCACTACATGAGCAGCACAGACAACATTGTTACTGCTCACTCTGCTCACTAAACATCTGTGCCATGGAAAGATATTGCCTTGGAAATGAATTAGGCATGAATCAGTTTTTATATCCCCATATAAAACAAATATGAAATAAATCAAATTATTGTTTAATATGCTTAATTATCTTTTAATGTGTCTCAAGTCACATAGCATATGTCCTGTAAAAAGCACTTGGTTTGGTCCTGTGAACATGTCATGTATGTCTTAATGATGAGAGATGGCACAACAAGTTCTTGCCAGAGTCAGAATGCACTGAAAAAAAAATGAGTTCCAGTATAGATTCCTACTCTAAAAACTGTGTTAGTAGAGGCATATTTCATTTTGAAAAGGTGCATTAATTAAAAATTCCTTTCTCTGAAAA
Organism: Pachyramphus minor; assembly: GCA_013397135.1. Taxonomy (NCBI): domain Eukaryota; kingdom Metazoa; phylum Chordata; class Aves; order Passeriformes; family Tyrannidae; genus Pachyramphus; species Pachyramphus minor. Next base: position 1,046,058 of record VYXB01005127.1, on the reverse strand, counting down.
CAGTGAATAATCCATTTTATTGATTAATGTTTATCAGAGAATCATTGAGCTTCGAAGGGACCTCCTGAGCTCAGCTACTCCAACCCCAAACCAGGGTCAACTAGGGTGGGATGTAAGGGGTCTTGGGCCAGTCTCATTTTCATTATCCTCAGGAATGGATATTTCACAGTCTGTCTGGGCAAACCTATTTGACCATCTTAACTGCCAAAGAAGGGTTTTTTTAGGTTTAACAGTTCCTGTACCATGATTTATTCGCATTACCACTCATCCTGTCCTGGGCACCACTAGCATCTGACTGTGTTTTTTACAGGGACTTAGTTCTAATAATTATTTATACGAAACAAAAACTGTAAAAAAAAAAAGTATTTGTAGTTCTTGAAAAATACCAAAGGTATTGCTTAATTCAAAGTGTGTCTTCACAGCTGAATCCCTGCTCTTAGTGAAAACTGGACTTGCAGAATGTGATAAAACACCTTTCAACAATAAATTTAGCAGTAAAAAGGGCTTCGAAAACTAAAAGAAATAGCACATTATTTCTAAATAATTTAATAGTATTTGCTTGGCTCTAAACAAAAATGGGATGTAATCCAAATTATTTTGTGGACTAATATCACCGAGATCAGCAATTTTCTGTTCCAAGAGTACACATTTAGTCATTAAAGCCTAGATTATGTGTATCACTAACTAGATACCCTTTTACTTTGCCTACATATACTACCAACTTATATATCTACACATGTACTGTCATGTATTCAGTTGGGCAACATTTAATTTACTAAGCTCTCCCTTTCTAACAAGTCTGATACAAGGAACCTGTTAAATGTCTACAATATGCTCACCTTTCACAGTGCTTAATAAAGTCAAACACACTCTTACAGCTCCTTCATGACAAACTTACTGGCAAAGAAACAAAATCTTTAACAGAGTGAACCCATCTGAAGGTGGTGATTGAAAGCATTTTCACATCTCAGGAATTTTAACATTGCACATCCTGTCAGGGCTTCAGCTGCTCCAGATAACACCTTTGATGCAGCATCTTCAAGTATCAGGGTGAACTTTTGCCATTGATTCTACTGTAAAATTAGATTCATGGATTGTACTCATGGGCTGTTGTATTCAAATGATAATTTTCACTTGCTTCTTGCTATTCTCAAGGAAATAACCAGCTCCCTATGACTCATCATGTTGTGGGAGTTCAATGCCAAGCCTGCTTGCACACAAAAGAAAATTACATAATTATACTAAATTTTGCAAATCAAAAACTTCTTTGTAATTGCCTTAAGATTATTTTATATTCCATTCTCAGAAGATGCTTCCCTGTGTAGCCATTTAGCAGGAACATTTATTACAAAAGGTAATTACAGTTTCTTAAAGAATTAAACAGGGCTTTTTTATCTTCTAGGATTTTTTGGTTCCAAAGAATATCTCTGTTTCACACATGTCCAAATTTTGGGGTTATGCTTTGGTTTTGCTCATATTCTTGACAATCTGCTTAAGAAAATGTCATATATTTTTCCTGTATCTGATGTATCTGACCTGTACATCATTTTTATTGAAATGTTATACTATTGGGCAAAAAAATGCCAAACAAAAGAGTATTGCTGTTCCTAACAACCTCTGAACTAATTTTAACTTCAGAAAAATACTTTAAATTAATAAGGAAGGGAAAAAATATGGAAACATTTAAAATAATATGGTATTTCAACATACAGATGAAAACAGACAGGAGTTTCAAAATACCACCTCATTGGAGCAAAGAAGGGCAAGGGAGAAAGTTGACTGAAAAATAAAAGTTTTTTTTTCTGACATATATCTTTGTGGGGCTTCTTGGAGTCCAACACTGCCAATCCAGCAATCAGCAGCTATTTCTGACATATTGTTTCTAACTTAACTACAGTCTGTCACTTTAATCTCTAGAGAATGTTATTGCCTAGGAAGACTGAACTGGTAAGGGGGAGAAAGAAACTAGGAAAATCACTTCTAATTACTGTTATGTCAATTTGGAGACTGACTGGAAGCATCAAAAATCCATCCTTATTTCTTACAAGAGAGTAGAACCAGAAAATAGGCTCAGCTTAAACCACATCTCTACCAGATTCCTGAGAAGGCATTTCACTAAACAGGATTTATGGACTCCAGGCAAGTGGGCAGAGGTATAAAGGACTTCTCATAATTTAATGACAACTGGTCACACAGTTCTCTTTAGCCAATTATAATGCTTCAGAAAATTGGATTTTGATAAGGTTTCTGCACCTTACTTTCCTCTCCCCTCTGCATTTCCTACAAAGGGCTATTACATAAAATATGGACTGAAAGTTACCCCACACTGCATACTTCAAGGTGTTTTATTACCTTTGTGAGCATTAGACACCCTACTTGTATTTACCACATGCTAACAGAGTGGGGCAAAAAACAAAATAAAATACATGCTGGGGCAGTCACTGGCATTTGCTCCCATCTTCGGCACTTCCCTCTGGTTTTCCCTGAACGTTCTGTGAAGCAGCTCTTGCTTTACCTCCATACATGGAAAGTAGAGAAAGGGAACAGAGTTCTTAGTCTTATACTGTTTTCCCTCTACTTTGGGGACAACTTTGAGACATGTTTCATAGCCACTTGACAGATTCACAACTCCTTCTGCCTGAAACCTGGATGAATTCCAGTCTCATAATTGCATTCCACCTACCCAAAATTCTCCCTTTAGTTCACATTGCCTATAAACTCCCACTGAAACTAAAGAGAAAGGCAGGCAGGATTTGGTTCACTGGTCTAAGACCATTATATACAATGAACCAATTGTTCAGGAAAGCTACTGAAACCATTTCCAAAGACCTGGGCTGGAATACTGAATCCAAAGCTGTCGCTGACCAATTAACATACCCGTCTGTGACAGCATTTAAGCTCCTGTCCTGCTTGATTCAAAGTGGTGTGGAATGAATATATTTTGATATGGAATCCAGAACTCATAAGCCAGTGCAGAATATAAACTTTGTGATAACATTTCCCCTTTCTGAAAACTATTAAGAGGCTCCATTTTCACTTCAGTGGGGAATTAAAAGTTTCCAAAACTTTCTTTTCCAGGACAGAAAAATGTCAGTCACTAGTGGAATTTGCTTTTCAGGCTCAAATGTAAATCTCAGTCTTGGGTTAGAAGAGTGACTTAAATCTTCTAGAAGTTCTAGGTTTTCCTTTCTTTATTAACACCTTCCAGTCATCCAAATTTTCATTTGAACTTGAAATATATTGCTACATATTTGCAATGGTCTAACTTGTGATCACTAAACTGATGATGAAACCCAAAGGAAAATGATTCAGTCAGAAGGACTGACATATTCAAGATAAAAGCAGTTTAATATGAGTTAAATATGAACTATTAAGTACTAAGATTTTTGAGACTTCCAAGATCTTTTGGTGTTTAAAATTTAAAGCCAGAACAGAGAAGATTAATTAGTACGAGGCATAAATGTGGCATCTTGATGCATATGGGAAGAGTGGGTATAACTATGCATACAAAAAACTGATCTGGAAGAAAGAAAAATCATCAGAACATCAAAAAAAAAAAAGAAAAATTATGTGAGATAGAGTTAAGACAGACAGACAAAAGGAATTTTAAAATGAGGACAGTAGAAGAGAAGATACATTAATGTAATTTCCGACTTAGAGTTTCAATTAATTCTTTTCCTTTAGTTTCTGGCAGTATCATGAAATCAGCATTATTGTTTCTCTATTATATTCATCATAGTAAAGTTTGTAGTGTTTAGATATGCTGCTAAGTTGACAGAGGGATTTTTTCAGTAATTTGTTTTGATTGCTCACTGATTGTCAGTCTGTTGTGATATGTATTCACACAGAACATATTTGTTTGCCTACTGAGTAGGAGGAATGGAAAGAGGACAAAAAACCGGTGCGGACATGATGACCTCCCCTGTGAATTTTCCTAAGTGACTTAATGGTTGCTGTGATTTGGTGTGACTCTCATGCTCTGTTAGAAACAGTGTGATAGACCTGATGGCCACACACAGCACGCACCCAAATGACACATTTTACCCTCTGTATCAGTTGTATCCTCCCAGGAAAGCACTTTCAAGCGTGCTGAGTGCTGAGTGTAGAGCTGGCTTGGTCTGATGGATAATAATGCGAAATTGGGAGCAAGAAGACTCTGTCTTAATTCTTTTTTTTTCTCTCTTCCAACTCTTATGCCTTAGGGAAAGTCACTTAACTTCACTAAGAACCTACTGTACCTCCAAGGAAAAAAACCAAAACCAAAATAAACAGGTTTTCCAAAGCAGATTCAGAGTCTCAGCAAAGATTTTGTCTACTGCTTTGAAAATGCAAAAGCCAATAAAAGCTGGATATCTCGGGTCTTATGTACTTTAACAAATGAACAAAATGCATATTACAGTCATCTGGGTGTGTGTGAAAATAGTTTTCTTTCTACAGCAAGAGATGAGAATGCCACATTCTGATCTTAGGGACATGTTATCAGTGTGAGGACAATTATAAGTTCATCAGTGTTCACTAAGTGGATACCATACAAAATTGCATCTACACTGTTTGAAGTTAGCAAAGCCAGACATTTTCCATCAATCTTGAGAATTTTCATTAGACTTTCTCCTGTGGACTTTATTGCACGGATCTAACAGTTGTTCTGTGTGTCAGGACAGGCAACAACCCCTATTTTTCCTGGACACTCCTGAGCCTCCTAAAGCAGCCTGGCTTACTTGCTTTTCAGTTATTAATAACATTTGCATCTGCTGCACCTGATATATTCCCTGATCATTTTGTCTAGTGCTAATAGTGTACCTTTTCCTTTTGAGTTACTGCAGATGTTTGCTGATTATGTGCAAACTGCAGCTGCCTTTTAAACAAGCTACAAATTTATTACAAAATCCACTGGACATCAGAAGAAAATTTCATTGGTAGCAGGTTTTCCAGATGATGAAGAGATAGAATGTTAAGAAAAACTAATTTACTTTTTGTATGAGGTAGAAGGGTTCTATTCCTCTGGGCCTTTATTCCTGTGCATGCCACTTTGCAAATGAAACACATCACATGAGTACTGCATGAAGAAAAGCATCATTTTGAGTTGCACAGCAACATAAAATGCATTGGTTCTAGTTAAAATCGATTTTTACCTTGGAAGTAAGTATTGGATTCACTTTCTCTCTCTCCCCAAAACACTTTGGACAGATGGAAAATGCCACTGTAACTGGTGTATATTAAACTGGTAAATAAACAACCAAGCAATCCAGAAATCTTGTTGATAGTGTCAGTGAAACTCATTGTTTCCCTGCAAAAGGGGTATAGCCTCTGGAATGAAGTCAGGGAGTTCATCTGTGTTGATTCAAAAAAGGAACAATTCCTCTTCCCCTCCCTCCCTCCCCCAGTACTAACAAGGTATAATTGGAGCAGAGTAGTTTTCAGAAATTCAGAATCCCTAGTTATTATGGAATAGTCAAAAGAAAGAAGAAGAAGAAATGGAACAAGAGCCGCTCCAGTTATTTTCTGAGCAGAATTTTTTTAAAGATTTTTCATTTTCCTTTTAAAAAGAAAAAGTTCATGAAGGAAAGGGGCTACATGAAAGGACAGAAACAAAATTTTGCATACCGCTGTAATAAATGTAGCAGGTGCTGCATTTGTCATGCTTGCCTTTAAATTAGGATAAAATAAATTACAGATCTAAATTTTTTAGTAATTACTGACTTTAAGTAAAGATACTGATGAGCATTGATCAGAGTAGGTATACTAATATAAGGCAATTCATTTCATAATCTTTTGAGGGCCCAAATGACTCAACATCTTAACCTTGTAAAATTAATTCAAGTATATTTCCAGTGTGAAAGTCAAGGAAATATAGCACTTGACAAACATTTTCAAGCTTTCCATATGGACTTCTTTACATGTATGTCTGCATGTAACTGAAATGTACAACCAATTTCTGTTCTATTATAAAATATTCAATACTATTTAAAGAAGGGTTATTGATGGCACCGATTCTTGTAATCTAAAAGGAGCATAATTGGTCCATCTGGGTCTCTAAAACTGACTTTTACATTCATTTCCTCAATAACTCTTAGGCAACTGTACCCCGTATCAACCTATTTGCACAAAATAAAAGAGACATCATTAGATTGATGAAGATTGATATTATTGGTCTATTATGATTTGATCAATTGAGAAAATCATAACTGCCTTTGCTCCACTCTCATTATATCCTGTTGCCTTACACAGACTTAAAGTACAGAATGAACACACTGTACCAGGTATTTTGCTTCCACATCAAGGAACTTTTCATCTGACTTGAAAATAAAGTTATTTTGGCTTTGCATTGCCAGGCTACAGATCAAAAATACTGTGGTACATTTGTACTATCTCCCTCAGCTGATTCAGAATTGCTCTAAACTCTTGACTAATTACTGTGCACTGGCCATTTTGTTTTGTTTGCTTGTGCCTGTAGAGGTTACTCTAATAGAGAGACAAGCACGTCAACCTGCACTGCTGGATATTTCAGTAGTTACTTAATCTGATATCATTACTTTGAGCACAAGAGCCTGAATCAGAGGCTGGGGGAAAGTGCTTCTGCTGGGCACAAGTTTCTAAAATTTTATTTCTGTAAATTTCAGACTCTGAAGAAACAAAAGAGCCTTGAAATTTAGCACCAAAATAAAAAGCCAAGCAAACAATAAAAATAACTTACCTCATTCAGTTAATGAACAAACCAATATGGACTGAAAAATCTGATTAGCACAACTCTTTGGAGAACCACTGGGGGAGTCAGTGGATATTCAGAGATGGGGAAACCTGCAGAAAGATATGTTGAATCATAGTATTGTTAAGGCTGGAAAAGCCCTCTATGATCATGCAGCCCAGCTCCTAAGCAAGCACAGCAACCAACCCCACCACTAAATCACATCCCCATCACCACATCCCCATGATTTTTGGACACTTTCAGGGATAATAACTGCACCAGTTCCCTGGGCAGCCTTTCCAATGCCAAGCTACTTTAGGTGGGTAAAATGCTGCCAGGTTTCATCAATAGAGCTCATCAGGATCTAAGATGCTCCTGTGAGATCACAAAGGTCACAGACAGGCATAAAGGAGAAGAGGTTTCTCTATTGCCAATTTAAACTACATATTGTCAATGAAAACATTTGGTGAAAATTTTCTGTAAAGCTACTTAGGTGTGAGCTGTGAAATATGAGTAAAGTAAAAAAAAATGGTAAGGCACTGGAAGTGAGGAAAAAAAGAACTTAAAGATGCAGATTGAAACAGAGTTGTGTATGAAACTAGGACACAAGGCTTGAAAAGAACACTCTCCAGCCTAAGAAATCTCCTGCCTACTGCCAAATACTGCAGATAGGAAGCACCCACTGTGTTGGTGAACACAGTGCACTACAGCACCAGCACATTGACAACACTGGTGTGCATTAACACAGCAGGCTCTGTGCAGTGGAGGAATTAAATATTGTGAGTCTTCACTCAGCAGAATCTGTTGTTCCTCCACCTCCCAGCTGTTTTCCTCTTTCACTGTGGGTGTTGGAGAACTGCACAATCTGGTTTAAAGTGTGGTGAAAGTCATTATCTTTCTATTGTAATTCCTATTTTCTTTTGTAGTTTTTGTGAGGCTTCTGCAAATCCATCCACTATTTCTCTGCTGTATTGTATAAATCACAGATATTTGCCCTTAAACATTAACTAATATTTTCGTGAATTTGCATGTAAATTCTTATGGACTGGGAATACTCTTCTGCTCAGTTTTATTCATCTGCACCACTACAGGCGTTTTTGCATTATGGCACACCAGAACTTTTATAATCTCCATTTACCTTGCTATCTAATCAAGCTGCAGCTAATAACTATAACAACACACACATTCCTCCATCTTCTGGTGTACTTCTGATTCTTTATGTGAAATGCCACATTTTACATATCTATACCAAACTCTCCCATAGTTGAATTCTGAACTTCCAAGCTTTATACTGTATGAAATGTCATTCTTCAGGCTTGAATACATTCTGATAAAATACAGAGATTTCTTTTCCCAACTCCCCAAAATATATCCTTTTCCCTGTAAAGACTCCAATGTTTTCTGTAAATTATTCAATTTGTTATCAAACATACTCTTTCAACATATGGAAAAAAATGCTTGTTCAACTAAGAATTAGCTGTCTTTTATCATTCTTTTCTCTTCCTGGATGTCAGACCTATACACACAGAACCACACAGTCCCCTACACTTTTCAAAATCAAACTGATTTGTCTGCTATTCTGGTGCAAGACATATCAAGAGAATAATGCTTTCCAAGAAAGCTGGGTGAAACTGCCTGTAAAAGATTTGCTTGTTCAAAACTGGATTTCCTGTGTGGTGGATTTATATTTTTTCAGAATTACTGGCACAGATATTATCAGTTTGCTTTGCCTAGTTGAGCACAGTGAATATTGTCCCTTGTATAATTCTTCTGGGGAAAGATACAGGGATAATGAGACATATTCATGTACATAAAGTATACCCAGTTAATACAGAGTCACAATTACAAGAAATTAGATTTTAAATGCTCCTGTAATAAAAACAAATCTCTGAAAGCCTCAGAAAGGGCAGAAAGAGACCTTGTAAGGGATAAGACCTTCATCTAATAATGGGGAGAAAGGAGAGATATTAGGGGGTGGGAGTTGGGATGATCATAAATTAACACTTGCATAGTTCTGCCTTAGTTCTTACCTGTATCCAGCTTATTGTGCTTTTCATTGCAGCACCTGAGTGCCTTCACACATCTTCTGGGACATTTTCACAGTCTACCAATTCACATATAAAATAAATTAATAAACTACAGTTAAGTTGAAAGGTTAAAGTATAATTTTTAAAGCAAATGAAAATTTATAAAAATTATTGCTGTTCAGTCCTTTCTCACTCCATGAATTTACTTGGTTATTTCTTATACACAAATATGTTAAAAATACTCTTTCTTTGCAGAATAAAATATAAGATATTCCCTCTGTATTTCACTTTTGAGTTTGAGAATTCCAAAGCCTAGGACAGGACAACAGATGTTTTACATTTGGGGAGGCATTGATATGCTTGTCCCATTTGCATTTAGACTGTCATAAATACAAACCAGAGAACACTGATTTTAATCCTTTGTATATAGGACTATATGTGAAGTAAACATATTATCAGGGAGATGTTGTGCATTGAGTGGCAATCTGGATCTAATGAATCTCTACTTGTTTAATGAATAAGAGTCTTGTACTGTCGAGAACAGACTATATATAGAGACTCCAAATGTGCTACCCTCCTTTCAGTTATGAAACAAAGACTGGCTTGAATTTAAATCCATCTAGTGAGAGTTTCACTTTAACAATATGACTCAGAACTCGGTGCAGGAACTGAAGTTACACAGTAAATACAAACCTTATTAGAAGGCAAGTTAATCATTATCCCTTCTTGGCATCGACTGTGTGAGGAGCTGTGGTACACAGGAAGAGGCAGAAATGTGTCTTAGAACTTTACACTTGAAAGAGCAGGACATGGGATTAAATATCAGATTGATTATTGTGCTCTCAGAAACAGCTCAGCGAGGCTCAGAGAGCTCTTAATCTGGAAAATTTGAGAAAATATTTAGAGTGTTTTAACAGAGATTTCCAGTTTTACCTTCTCCTGGATGAGGTAAAAATCTGGAATTGATTATCATAATCATAGTGTGACACTTCTACCATTTATTAATTGTGAAAAAATAAAGGTGGAGTAAAAACCTGCACATTTTTCATGTGTCCATGTGTGTTTATTTTCTAATATGTAATAGCTGGTCTCCTTACAAGATTGTGTACTGAGCACATCTGTTTGAACTTGACTTCAATCAAGCTGTAATTGGGGCAAAACATCCTTTTCAAAGTCACTGTGTCCTAAAAGTGATAAATTATAGAAGGATGGAAAAGCAGAACAAAGACAGGAAGTCTTCAGAAGAAACTGCCAGACATCAGTTCCTATACATTTACATCAGAGCAGCTCAGGTAGTACTAATGTGGAATTCATAGCTAAATCTCAGATTTAAAAGAGGTCACACACCACATGACAGATATCTTGTAGAACAATCTTGATAATTTATTCAGCAAGATGGTATCAACTATGACACGACAATGGGGAAGGGAAGTAGAAACACATAGAGCAGGTTGGGGAGAGATGTGATAGAATCATAATATGCTCTACAGGTCTTGGAACAGGAGAAGAAAAATTACTAGTATGAGCCAAAACTGGAAATGAGAATTAAAAGTAGGTAAAATAATATAATAAAGGAAGCTAATAACACAGCATCATGTCTGTATGGTAATTATAGTGTCTAAAAACAGGAGTGGAAGTAAAAAGCACTGCAGCTGGAAAATATAATACAAAAGATAAAGAATAAAGTGAACTATAAAACTGTGATTGAAGGGCATACAGCAATAAACACAAGAATATGGAGAGAGCATAACATACATTTAGGACCAAAACACTTGAGGAAATATTCAGTAATTTAGATGCAGGAAAAGGAAAAAAGTCATGTCATTTACATAAAATATAAAAAGAGAGGAACACGCATTAAAAAAAATATATTTGTAGCAGCTAAACAAAGATGAAGAATGAAGATAAATAATTCTGTATAAATAAGTGATAAATTAGCAGAGTTCTATTACAAAACAGGAGACTGAGCAATGACAGAAATAAACTAATGCTAACAGTGCATTGTTAGCAGAGAGAAAATTCTTAGGGTCACAAGCAATTAAAGAGTTAGAAAAAAATTAATCATGCTAACATTGTCTGTGATAACAACAAATTAATTATGGACTGAGAAAAATGATGACATAGTTTTATTGTACTTCATTTCCCCAATTAGTAAAATTATTGTTTGTAATAGAAATTTTTAGGAGCTCTGGTTTTGAAAAGGGCAACACAGGAGCATGTGGCATTTGCTACTGCCATGGTTTAACCCCAGCCTGCAACTAAAGCACACTTCCTCATCCTAAATCCAAACCACAGCACTGTACCAGCTGCTGGGAAGAAAACTAACTCAGTTCCAGCCAAAAGCTGGACAGCTACTTGAATTGCTCAGAGGATTTCTCTAAAAGCCTTTAAAAAAATAGGGAAAACATGCATTGGAAATCTTATGTTAGTTCACCGAAGCTTACAGGAATATCTTCTGACTTCAACAGAAACCGGGTTAGATGATCAGTAGAGATTCACTGTTCTCAAGGGAGAGATGGAACACAGCCCTATTTTGCCCTTCCCAATAATCAAAATCCAAGTCTAGTGGCTCTCAAGGAGCAACAACTCACTTGCTTATCCTTCAGTTATTCATGGCAATAACTTCAGCTCACAGGTGGGTTGGAGGATGAAGTATGGGGAGCCAGAATTAACACAGTGTAATTCTTAGAGAAAGTGCATCTAATGTAGTTAAGTGTGACTGTTACATGTTCGAGTTACATACAGGTTGAAAACACCTGAATGGTGTTTGATTTTCAGATAAAAAATAGACATAAGTTTGAGAAAAGTCTTGCAGGATTTTCTCTTTTTCTTTTTTTTCTTTTTCTTTTTTTTTTCTTTTCAGAAACGGGCCACTTACAACAAATACCCAATCATTTCTAAATCCCAGGATGGAAATCGATGCTGTTTCTGTCAAGGTGGATTTCAACAGCCATTGAGAGAAGATAGAAACTAATTCACCACTAGTTCTTCATGCCTCTGTTACAGATCTATTCTCTCTGTGCTGTGTGTTTGAGCTCAAAACACAACTTGACTGGACGGTCTGGGAAGAAACAGATTAGAAATTTCAGTTCTAGCATAGCAGTTGTGCTATTTATATCCACATCAAGCAATGTAAAAACTCTCCTCCATTGTGGTCACTTTAATTAGAAAGGTGCTTAGCTGAGTTAGCAAACAAAACCAAAGGCTGAGGGAAGGAGGAAAGGTCAGCAGTTCTGTCACTCTCAGTAGTGTCCCATCTTACCAGCTGAAGTGGCAGCACATACCTTTCCTACTCCAAGTGGATATAAAATCTTTCAGTTCTACTTACAAGAAATGTTGGTGTTAAAACTGCATAAATAGTAAATAAAGGATAGTAGATATAAACTGTTCATCAGCAAAAATGTGGTGTCACGTAGTTTTTTTTTCCTAACAGCAGAATGTTCTTTAACACCATGTCCTGATGCACAGAAAGGAAACAAAATCATGACTTCATCTGGGGGAAACTTGTCTCCATCATCACAGTATACCAGCATGGAAACCCCTTTTTATATAGGGGTATAAAAAATGTTAAGCAGGATTTTAAGAACCTCTGTAGGAAGCATGTCCATACCTGCCAGTATGAGATATCCTTTCCACAATCACAGAACCCCTGGGAAAGGAGGGTTATATTGCAAGTCACTCAGGGTAAAAGTAGAGCACGAATAGCACAATTACCAGAACTTCTCATTTGATCAGCTTGTAGAGGATAAATTAGCTTCAGAAGGAGGTACAGGCTAAAGCAGTATGTCTTCAGACGGCTGGCTTATCTTTTGCAATGGTATCAGAAGAAAAACATGAAAGAAACAAGGAAACAAAGAAACATCTTACTTAGCTGCAGGGATTAGGCCACTGTAATTGCTCAATATACATTCCTCTGAGACTGGTGGAATCAGTGATCTAAATCACTCAGCATATTTGATATTCCCAGGGAATTTCAGTCCAGGTGCTTCCACACTTTTTGTTATTTGAAGTTTTGTACTGATAGCAGGGAGATACTGTAAGTTGGAGATGAGAGATCAAATCAAAACTTCTATCAAAAATCAAAACATTTAAGCTCTATCTTTCTAAAAGCCCTACCTGAGTATTCTCAAATACTATTAAAGGAATAACCAGACACAATCCAATCCTCTGGACAATAATGTTAAGGACAAGATGGGCAGCTCTATTTAGATAACAGAGTTTGAAATACATGAATTTGATTAACAGTGCACAAATTGTCAATATGTATTTTGGGATCCTGACAGCTGTGATCAGTTCATTCTGCTGTCTGCTAACACCCAGACTGTTCCTGTACTGTGGAGTCAGGAGCACCAGGAAAAAAACTTCAGGCAGATGTACCAAGGATTGTGTAGGTAGGCAAAGGAGAAATGTATGAGCTTGGACTACTATTAAAAGTTACCAATCCATGTTCTAGTTCTCACACTGAGCCAAGGCCAGCTTTGACAAAAAAACAATCAGAAGCAAAAGTCCCGGCCAAGCAAATGCCATGAAGATAAACAAGGGATAGAACCAGGCTGCTGGATGGCTACATTTCCAGTCAATTAATTTTTTTTTTATTGTTGTATTGGAATTTCTAGTGAAGTGGAATAGCATATTTGAATTTGGTTGGTCTACTAATGGAACAATTCTCTAGTCCACCTGGTAGCTGACAAAGAACAAGCTGGGAATATCTTGCCTTCTCAGTCTCTCAGAGTTTATGTCTTGGTGGAAAGAATCAGGTCAATGAGCTCCTTGAATTTTACTGCAAATATCAACAATCATGCATGCTCAACAAACAAACAAACCAAAACCTCCACTGTTTATATGAAATCTGCATTTTCAGTTAGGAAATTCCTCCTCTGGAAACAACTCCAAAAACTCAAAACTGACTCCGTGAAATCTGCCTTTGTTGTTAGAAAATTGCTTCCCTAGAAACAAGTTCAGCAGAAGTTTCTCTCTATTCCAGTGCCATGTCTCCTCTTGGGGCACAGTAGGAACTTATGACTCAGGATCACTGCACACGTGTCCACCTAGATATTTTTTCTGCATAAAGGAACTAAAATATATCTCGATTGATTTTTCTCTGAAATTGAAAAATGTCTCATTTGCACTGAAACCAATATCCTAAATAGCAGTGCAAACCAGTCATCCTAAATAGCAGTGCAAAATGAGCTTATTTACTATGACAGTAAGTAACAATTTTGCACCTTGTTGACTAGGACTCTGGTTTTCATTTTTCCCTGACAGGCTGAAATTATTTTCTGGGTTGATAGACAAGAACTCATAAGAAATCCTGTAATTTAATTCATCTTTTTGGTTCTCCATTAAACATCCAAAATATGCACGTTGCAATAACCTTGCAATAACTCACAACTCCAGCTGTAATAAGTTTCCTATATTCTCCTAAAATAATAATAAAATCAAAACCCATGATCAGTAGGAAGCAAATAAGTTTATACATTGGCTTCAAAATCCAAAAGCCTTGAAGATTCTTCAAAAGAATCCAAGATTCTCCAGACTTCTCAACACTTAAGCCACCTGAAATGTTTTCCTAGGTTTTCATAATAATCAACCTGCAAGAAAAGGAAGTAATTTTCTCTGTACCTTTTTAGCCATTTTTATCCATATTTTTATAACACCTCCTCTGCTTCTTTATTGTAAGTGTTAATAGACCCCTGCAAAAGATCACCTCTTGTTTGCTCATACAGAAAGACATTTTATTGAATTAGCAGGATTATGGTCCTTTGGTTTGGAATACTTGCAGTAATTAGACTTAATATAAGAATTCTCACAGCTGATCAGAGATGTGAAAGGCATTTTATAATTAAGACCTGTATAACACCACATTGCCAGTACTTTTTAGCTCACTCATACATCCACAGATTATATCGGCTACTTAGCAGCTTGTGTTGTGAATTCCTTATTGCAAGGAAAAGAGACAGAAATTACTTGTATTTCTTATCAAGAAAATTATATTTCCAAGCATTCTTTTCTTGTGATGGCCCTATCATCAGATTTAACAAACAAGGAAAATTGATCCAGAGATAATACCTTTGCTATTACCAACAAATAGTATCTGTATCAGTAAATCCAAAGGACAGCTGGCATTTAATTGCTAACAAACTGTGCTGATTTTCAACTGGAATCTGTATGAAGCCTTTTCAATTATACCTATTGATAAGTGAGGTTTGATTTAGCAGCTTTGTGTCCTGAAGGATTCAAACTGCAGTGCACAATGAGACGTGCAGCAATAAATTGTCACTTGGTAATGACACCAATTGTCTAAGAAGCAGTTATTTATTGTAGCCATTAATGTTCAGTCACTGCAGGACTAAAGTATCTCTCGCTTTACAGATCAATATTTTAGTTTGGGGAAGAAACTTGGGGTGCATTCCATCGATGGCCAGTTAGATAAAAAGAGGCAGATATGATTATGGATGCCTAAAATGCATTGATTACTTTACGTGCCATCAGTCACTTCTACGCTAATTTCTGAGACTTCATGGACTAGCTTGAGCAGTGTGAAACCAAATATTGAAACTCTTCCACTAATATTTATAGACAAAATGTCATTTTTTTCATAATATTGATTCAGTTACACCTATTTTTATATGTAGCATAAGTACCCAAAACGCATAAAATTCCCAGAGATATGTTCAACTGCATAGGTATCAAAATAGAAATGCTTTTCTTAGATCTCCAGATGCTACTGACTGTGAATACTTTAAACTACAGGGAAGGATACAGACATTGGTTCCAAAATAAGCTTTGAGTTTCCTCCTTAGGAAGATCTGTGACTTTTAAAACACAGGTGAGAGTTCTTCTCAGTGGATAGTAATTTTGGCTTTTGAGATACAGAGGTGCAAGCTGCGTTATGAGGCACCAAGTTAAGAACAAAAACATCTCTAAATACCAATGACAGTTATACATAGCTGTCCCCTCCTAAATTCTATTCATTTTAATGAATTGACAAGTGTTCTGGGAAAACAAACAAACAAAAACCAGCACACCATCAAACCGAAAAAGACCAATAAATCTGTTTCCTTGGTTTCCTTGTGAATGCAATAATAGGTATTTCTTCACAAAGGCATAGTGTTTACTAAGAAATCTGCTCCTAGGGTAAGCTATTATTACTTCAGCAGTCTCCAGGCTCCAAAAGGAATGAAAATAGTTTCAAAAACGCAGGACGTTCCTGAAATGGAGAAATGGATGATGAATTTGTGCGACTTATGGCACCTTGGCGACTGTTTGTTTTTCATCACTAACTGAAGGCACTGCACAGAGCAGCCACTTGGAAGCAGGGCCAGGCTGAGGACTGGGTAACACAGGAGGCTGCTTCATCTGCAGGAAAGAAGCAAACCTGGCAGCATGGAACATCTATTATTCATCCACAGTAATCTGTGGACTGGCAAGAGCTGATGAATCCAATTTTGAGAGCATTTTACAGCAAGTTAAGGAATTTACAAAGGAAAAACAGCAAAAATATGCTTTCCTGTTCTAGAAATAAGGTAAAGTGATCACTGGAAATCTGATAATCTGACTGGAGTTAAACAATCAGAGCTCAGCTGGAAATGTTGGGGGTCTATGGCAAAAGTCTGGTTCACTCAGATTGTGCAGGACAAGCAGCAGAAGAAATGAAAGGGAGAAGCTCTGGTTCTCTGCAGGTGATCTGGAGTATGGTGAAAGGTCTTCCTCACTCACAAACGATGGAGGGGGACAGCCCAGGTAAGCCCTGAAACAATCACCAGATCACCTCCAGCCAACCAAAGTATCATTTGATGCAGCAGTGACTGAGAACAGCAGAACACAAGCTGCTTTTATCATCAGCATTTTGCAATGGTCTAAATTTGTTTTAACTGAGATTGATTTCGTGGAATCATGGGTAGGACAATCCCTTCTTTTAGCTGATCAGCATCTATAGAATAGCAATATGCAACTTGTTCCATTAACAACACAAATAGAGGGAAAATGCTCATGCATTCACTGGATCTATATCTGGGTTTGTGCCAGCCTTCTAAAAATTTGGCTACAAAAGGAAGATATTCCTAACAAATGGAATTTGTGTGCTGGTTAATGCACTGGGGAACAGACAGAATTTCTCCTTCATCCAGTGAAGCAGAAGAAACAAACCAATCTTGATTTTCTTTTTCTTCTCTGTGTCATAAGACTAAAATTAGCACAAATGTTGTTCATAATAAAAACCTACATTTATTAGTTTTGAGAGTGATGTGATGGTAACTAAATTTAAAAGTTTTGTTTGTAAACACTGACTTGTCAAGTAAAGGAAAAAATCTTTTTAAAGGAGAAATTAATCACGAACATAATTGCCAAGTCTATTAAAATAAAAACTCATTTCACTAGTTCTCTAACTTCTTATTATGAGCTATAATTTATACTATGTTACAAATCCTCCTAAAGGTAATAAATTTGACATAGAAAAAATTAATACAAAATCTAATTATATTTAATTTGATTAAATTATAATGGACTTTTTTCTGTAATCTCATTTAGCTCAAAACATTTATAAAACAGCAAAATTATTAACAAGCCCTAAAAAACCCCACATATAACATTATTGACTTTAGCAACTGTCTACCTTCCTCACCACCACAGAAGAGATGAGAATGGAAATCTCATGTTCCGGGCCAAATTCTGCCACAGGCAGCCACTTTCTACGCTCTGCTGACCTCAATCTGTGTTACTCAGATCTACAGTTTTAAAGGCCGAGAAGAAACAAGGCACAGGGAGAGCAGAGTGTTTCTACAAGTCACTATTTCTCTGAAAATGTACAGGAATCTCACTGCTACTTTCCTGAAAGTGAAAAAGAATCTCACTGCTTGTCTCATCACATTTACCCTGAAAGAATTCCCAATTCACAGTAGTAAAACTTCTTCCTTTTCAGGAAAGGAGCTTTGTTCTGGCATAAGCTTGGGTCAGGCTGGATGTCCATTGCTGATATTGCTGATCTTAATTTATGTGTGTTGGGACAGTCATGCTCTACATTTCCCAACTGAGGAGTTAAATCTTCCATCTGATGGAGAGCCAGAGCAGCAAATCTGCTTTAAACCAACTCCTGTGTGTCTTTCACAGGGCGCAGTTTAACCAAGCTGAAAACCCCAGGTACTCAAACTCGATGCTTTCAACAACTTTTTAGAATGCTGTTTTCTCTCTCTTTCTGACAAAGCTGACTTTGTGAGTTCTCTGATGATTATTCTCAAAACAGATTCCTCTGAAGAGATGTGAGGCTTCCTTCTGGAAGTGTTTTGCTAATCATGCCTTTAAACTCTGTTCACGGAAGAGAAGACACTTTGGCAGGCAAAGAAACTTACCTTGTGTCAAAAACTTTCTTCACTGGTACCATCAGCAGATGATTAAATGGTGATCAGTTTCTATTAGTGACCACCAAGCAGCTTTTGAACTTCCAATTCCTCGTCCCTCTGGAGGTCTGGGGTTTTCTTTGTGCTCTGAATAGAAAACTGGGTTATGCATCTTGCGCATCTCCAGAACATCCTGAGTGAAGCTTTCCTCCTTTACTTGCTTTTCTTCCCATCTTTGTGTGCTGCAGAGCTAGCTTTTGAAATATCCCCACAAAACAGTAACTGAAAGAAAAGCAAATCTAGTTTTGAGAAAGAACAGCCACCATTTTATACAGTGGCACATAAAAATGCGTTCTGCACAGAAAATATTTGAGCAGATTTTTTAAGTTAACAGCAGTGCTAAAACTTTCTTAAAGATTGATTCACTTTAGTGACTCAGTATCTCGTGCTTTTTCTCTCTTTTTTTTTTCTGTGCTGTGAAATAAGCTTGTTTTAAGTAGCAAAAACATTATGATTTCACATTTAGCGGCATAAAAATTGCCTTCTGTTCAAATTCATGCTTCTCAGTGAGGTTCCCAGATACCTTCCACTGAGTAGCAGTTTATTATCAGAACAGAAAAATGCTTTCTCTCAGCAAACTAAGCCTTGCCATCACCAGTTGTGATGAGTTTGAATTGACAAGATGTCAGAATCCAAAGAAATTTTGGGTTTGGTATTTAGTGAACCAAATTTGTGGCAATCAGCTGAGGTCATATATAAATTATTTTTGTTCAGCAATGATTAGAATTTTACAACTTGAATTTATATGTAAGCAACCTCCAGGAAACCAAAGTCAATGTACTTGCACAAGAAAAAAATCCTCAATGTTCCTGAACACAGAAAGTTTACTGTGTACACAAAATCAAATTCTGAATGTGCTAATGAGGTTGTGTCACATTTTAAGTTCCATAGGAAAATGAAAAAAATTCCAGTTAATATTTACTTTAGGTTAGAATGGAATTCAATATTAGTTTTGTATTTTTAAAAAATAAGTGGAAATCTGAGAGAAATCTCAAAATCTTAATAATGTTGAGCTGTTAAAATGTTCCCATGTTAATATTAATATTCAAATACATCACAGAACAAAAAAAAATGAAAAGCCAAAGCAAACAGAAAGCTAGATGAACCAAAACACCTTCTGAAAAGTAAACATTTAAACATTATCAACATTGAAAAATAAATATCTACATTTGTTTTAGCTTAATTTAGTTATCAAAATGAACATTCTTGTTTTTAGTGAACCAATTTTTTGTAAAGGAATTTGTTTCTCTAGAAAAAGTTTTTAACAGTTGAATGCATAAGATTGATAGATGTTTCTATGCATTTGTAATTACTACTGTAATATATGTATATAAAATTGTGAATTATATAATCTTTGAGTCAACAAATTATTCTTATTGAAGGAACCTAAATTATTAAAAATCTAACTCCATCCCAATGTGCCATTCTTTAGATAGCATTCCTATAGTTACTATGCAATATTATTTGTTTTGATATGTCATAACTGGGTTATAAGTATGGCCTCCAAACATACTTCACTGTTGCAGCTTCACCAGTGAAAAGAAACCTAGACCATATCAGCTGATGAATGCTGAAAAGAAAGCTTATTCTTTGTAATCTTTCAAACAAGAAATAAAATTCAAATGGTGTATTCCAGCAACACATATCCATTCCAGACTTCAGAAATCTTACCAGAAAACATGGATCATATCCTCATGCACATGAAAAATAACATCCTATTTCTACAGGTTTCAGAAGCAGCAAAATAACTTATTACAAGGGAAGCTAAATATAAAGCTTGTGTTAAAACATATTCATTAAAAATTGCATTCTGGAAGTAAAGCCTTCCAAACCTGGAACCTTGCTTGGGAAACAGCAAAGATTGAGGAGTACAAGCCTTTCAGAAATATCACTGCTCTGGATGTCTGAAGGTATCAGAGTGAGCATTCAGAAGACATTTGTTCCTTTGCGTCATGACACAATGATGAGCATTTCTTTTAGCACCTTCCTACATGGATATTTGAGCATCCAGGCATTTTAAAACAGATGGGAAGGGGGAGAGGCAAAAGTCTTAATGTGACCAAAATAGTAATTTTTTTTAAGAGCTTCAAGAGTTCTGAACAATCACTCTCCAGGTCTGACCTGATGGGCTTGAAATGATACCCAGCACCAAGCTGGGAAATAAACATATTTTGGACTACATATTGTAATACACAGAGAGTAGCTGGGATGCTCTAAGAAGAAAAATTATTGCCAGAATGAATTTGTATGCTAGGTTTTATTTATTTTAAATGTAACCTTTATGTATTACAAACCCTTCTGTAGGTGGCAAGCAGCTTGCTTAAGATTTATCTTTTACTTGAAAGAAAAAAAATGTTAAAGAAAATACCACGAAAGCAAATTCTTTGATTTACTGGTAATAATGTTCTAGCAGCAAAGAATGGGTGTAAAGAACACACTGCTTTTCACATCACATAATCTTTCACAATTCTTAAATATTGTTTAACAACAAGCAAATAAAAGGAACATTTAATATGAAAACATCATTTGGAACCCCAAACTCGCTGATGCTGCAGAATTGCAGAAGAATGGCATTGGAAAGGATTAGGCAAGGACAGTGTCCAGCTTTATATCCCAGTTCTGTCAGAGAGTGAGACCAGGATAAAATCAGAAGGCTGTTCCTTAGATTAAAGCCTTCTCTCCTGTGCACAAGCAGCATCTGCCTGGCTGGTTGACCACGGGGTCAGGGTACAAACAGCACAGTAACTGTCCACTATTCTCAAACACAGTCAGAAACAGAAGCTTGCAACAAGCTCACTGTTGTCAAGCCTCATTATAGCAAGAGTTGTTATGTGTCAGAGATGGAGCTGCTATCCAATGGCTTTGCAAACTTTCCTTCTAAATCTTAGGGAACTGCACACATTAAACTGTCTCTCTCCAGCTCTTCTGAAAACGTTGCCATAGAGCAATGTCCTTCCTCCCTGTCTTCACTGATCATTACAAGGAGGGAGAAATGAGCATGGGCTGCACAGTACAACTATCAGGAGTCAGCCCACCAAACTACACACCCTTTCTAGACTTTTTTTTGCATTTGGAATCCAGCAGAAGCACTGTATTATCCAGATTTTTATATTTACCTCTGATTTTACTGATTGCCAAAGTGGAAATGCAAAAGTTTGACACATCCCCCCCCCGACTGCTTAAACAGTCTCCTCAGCGAGTCTGAACACAGTTTCAGTGTCACTTACACAGCTTTTGCAAAAAAAGAACCATGACAACAGAGTGTGTCTCCCCCTTTCCTCCCAACTGTAATGACATTCTATTCAGAAAATTACATCAGCATCCACCCTTAAAGTATCAGTCCCTGGCTTGATCTTTAATTTGATTAGTTTTAAATCCCAAAGGTTTAAACTGAATCCTGTACTTTTGCAAAAACAAAGTGATGCCTGACTGCTGTATTAAACACAGATGTTGCTGACTTGCACAAAGATCCTGAAATCATGGGTTTTCTTCCCTCTTCGAAAATTAGTGTGATCTTTTAACAGCTGCTTTGTTGAGTCCACAGATAGCTGCACTTTCCTTTGAGAGAAAAAATTCCTACATATAGCATTCATATATTTCTTTTCTTTCAAAGGCTTAGTGGAAATTAGGTAACCCATCAAATCAAACTGCAAAGTATAGGCCAGCCTCTGCTTCTGTACAGATTCTAGAAAAACTTCTATGAAGACCATGTCAAGTCCAATGTGGTAACTGGGGTCAAAAAGTCTCTCTATTTACTGCTGACCTTTAGTATTAAAGTCAATGGTGTTAGCCTGTGTTTAAAGCCTGGCACCTGAGTAAGTACCCTGGAATCATGGGGCCTCCATGTAGGAGTTCAGATTTCCAATGTGTTCTCAGATGAGCAGTGAAAAAGTAGTAATGGATTGAAATAAGATTTTTACCTCATTCACATCTGCATTACAAAAATAACAATAGCTCCCAGAGTGTGAACAACAACCATTTGAAGAAATGGGGTCAGGAATCTTATCATTCTGAGTTAGAGATTACCTTCTCTATTTTTCTCCAGTACATTGCCACACATACGCCGAGATAGTATTTATTTCATTCTTAGACAAGTACAAAAGAGGCTCCTATCAACTCCCTGCAGTTCAAGTTTCAGCTCCTACAGTATTTGATTTCATTTCTTGTATTACTTTTTTACAATTTTTTCCTTGATTTGATTCTTATATTTGTGCCTTGTCAGAATACTATAAAAAATCTCTTCAGTTTATGATGTGGGCAAAGAAGAACTTTGATGTGCCTGATGTTCAATCCCAGCTTAATTTGCAAGTGATAAGTTAGAAGGTTTAATCTCAGTGCCCATATGTCACATCTCAGAACCAGATCACACTTTGGCATGAATGGCAGGCTCAGCTTAGCAAAGCCCTGGATTGACATATTGGAATGGGTCTTGGAGATGCTCCTGGGGAAAGCTTATTCATCTTTTATCACTGGTGAAAATATTCATGCTTCAGATATCTCATATGGGAAAAGAGCATTTTCAAATCAAAGGATTCTTATGGACAACGATGAAATCAGATTTTTCTTAGAGTCACTGATCTATGTGTAAGGATCGTTTTTACCTGAGCCAGTGCTCTAAATAACAGGGACAGCATCCATCTAGGATTTGTGGGCCCCATAGGCATGAGAACAGAACACGGACAAGCAGGTACAGACCTCCTTGTAACTATTAGCATAATAAAAAGTATTCAACTAAATATGTTCCTGTCTATACCTGAGCCTTTTGTAAGGCTAAATACAACACACAGCTACTCAAAGACCATGTAGGAGCCTCTCTACTCAGTAGTCCAAAACTGATAGTAAAAATTACCTCAAAAATTTAGAGGAAGAGGATTTTAATCCCTAAACCACAATGTAAGAGTAATAGAAAGACCAGCATGTTTTAGGGAATGCATGTTACTATTGAATAAAATTAACCCAAAAATTAATAATAAAATTAATTCAACTACTATTGAATTAAAATTAATTAATTTTAATTTCTGTATATCGTGGTACATCCTAAATCCCAAGATTTCCACCACAGTGTTCTGCAGCTTCAAAAGTTGAGCATGGCCAGCTATCTCTCACATCTTCAGCTCATTCTCAGCTAACTCTTACTAAAACAGCCACTGCTAAGGCTGGTGTCACAACAGATGCTTCATCTGCTCCTCCCTCAACACCATCATGCACCAGAGTGGGAACACCCTGTGCCCAGAAACGCACATTTAAACAGAGTTTTGTGAGGACTCTCAACTCACAATCACATTATAAAGAAATGCATTCCAATTGCCAGAAGTAGATAGAGAGCACCTTTAATTCAGGGTTATTTCCCCCAATCAGGTATTTCCTAACAACTTTACAAGGAATGGAAGAGTCACTCTGAGTAAAATACTATGAAATATTATGGTCACAGCATTAGTTATCTGATGCATCATCACCATTAGCACATTTCACTGCAGACAAACTTGTCAGTGGGCTTTATTGCCTTGATTAGGAGGTTAAAAGAACAGAAGTTCTTTAATTCTAGCTTTTCTGACAGGAGGGTTTAAAGACAGGACAGCTGAAAAGGGAGACATTACAAGACTCGATCTGATGGATCAAGGTAAACTAGAACGTGACAATATGAAATACTTCTAAATTTAGAAGAAATTTATTTTAATACAAACTTCTTCTCTATCTTTTCTACAAATAATGAAGTGATGTAACAGAAAAGTTACGAAAATTCAAAAGAGAACCCACATGTTGTATCTTACATGATTACTGGGTCAGATTCTGTTGCTCAGTGGTTGGGGTTCCCAAGTCATACAGCACTCCTGTGCACTGTGTGACCCTGCTAGGCAGAACTGATCACAGAGAGCAGGAGGTATTCATACTCCATGGTGTATGACTGCCCATCACTTCCATTACAGCAGCTTTGCTTTGCTCTCATATGCACTGGGATTGAAATTGGGGCTAAGATTGGTACAATATTGCACATTCCAATTTTAACCTTTGCTCTAGTCCTGTGACACGTTCATCATTTCACAATGCTTTGTAGAGACTGAATTTTACTCTTTTATTTGCTTTTTCTTATACCCTTTCCTTCTACTTCTTGTTGAATGAAATCTGATGTTGCCTTCTTGTTTCCTTAAACCTCGTAAGGAACTGTATCCAACCAGTGCTTTCAGAGATTCTGTTCCACTACAAAAACAATCACAGATGTAATTTTTCACTGCTTCTCACATGAGCTCAGCTGTTTAGAAGGAGATGGGTAAAAGCTATTCCCGTGGAACATGAAGCAGTGACTGGCCAGAAGCTGCCTATGTGGATAATGATCATCTCTGATATTTCTTTATCATTCCTGGAGAGCACAGCTATCAATCCATGCCTAATCTAGACAATACATTTCTAACATAAAGTCCCCATATAGCGGGAAAATGACAACTGCAAAAGCTGATTTATCCAAGCTGCTCTGCTGGTTCCTATTCCATGGTAGAACAGCTCATATGCTGACAGACAGACAGCTTAAGGTTGAACTCTTACTTGATCTCATTATTTGCCAGCTGATGTAAGTTAGCAACCAGAGTAGTAAATTTTCCTGTACCAAACAAAACTTTTGTAACAGCCAGCAGAAATAGTTTCAAGCTGAAATAAATAAACTTTCACTCTTCTGTATTTTTGAAAAGCGTAGATGTTGACCTGTGATACTATAGCTTCTCTTGGAATAATTTAAATAAAAGTTGCTCTATCAGAGTAATATATGGACGAACAGCACTTTACTAGTTTCCATGTACACTTAAATTGAAAGTTATTAGTGATTGATTAGACTCAATTATATGTAGGTCAAAATGTTAAATACAGGTTTGCCTGAAAAATGCTTAGGGTGACATTTCATATTGTTTCTTGTGCTGAAAACAAACAGGGTCTGACTCCATTCCTTTCTAGACAAAGCAGAACTAGATTTTGTGGGGAAGCATCAGCAGTAATACTATAGCCTGTCAAAGTCTGGGGGATGATTTCACAGAGGCAATGCTGTCTGACTTCATCCATAAGATAGTTCTATCTGCAACTTGTAATCTGACAGAAGCAGAAAAGTAGAAGAGGTCTCTATTTGAATAATATGGCGAGTTGCCCATATTTTTAAGCTTTCTCAATGTGTTACAAGTTTCCATAAAAATGCTTGGGTTTAGACTGAGCCTATTCTGCAGGACTGAATTGACAGCAGCAAATAAAAAATATGAAACTAAATCAGTGTTAATCCTGGAAAACAAAAAAAATATTTACCATTTCATTTTTCCTTGTACATTTCATTGACTTTGAAAGTCAATCCTTTTTCCTGGCTTCATTTTGACACTTCATTAACTGGTGGGTCATCACCTTTCACTCCACTGAATAGTGGGTATTTTTCATGCCAACACAGATAGAGGATTCAGACCTGATTTGTTTTGCAGGTAATAAATGGTAATTATCTGCACCTTTTTTTTTTTTCCTTCTTTTTTATGGGATTCGCTGTCTCTATATTGGAGGAACTAAATCTTTGTAACTCTGATGACAGCAGATTAGAGCGTAACCAGTCCTTCTCTGGTGTACTTACTGGGGCAAACAGTTAGAGGTCATGCATTCAATTTTGTGTAATTACTGTCAGTTTAATGATGAAGATGAAAGAAGATAGTGTATACTTAATCAATCAGATAAGCATATGGAGCTTTTGCATTAAAGATTTAATGGAACAATAGACATAGAACAGGAAATTGGGCAGTTGGCAAACCCTGTCCATTCTGTGTCTCCTCTCCCTCACTCAGAATGGTCAGGACAAAGAGTAAATAACTTCTTTTTCCTCCATCCTTTTTCTAGAGATACTATGGTGAAAATCAGGGAAATAGGAGGCCAAGTGCAACTTCAGGAAATGTAGTCAAATTTCATATTTTTCCCTGTAGATGACAACTGTGAAAGGTGCCAGTGTAGACCAAAGTCTGAAATTCATAGACTCATAGGATGCTTTGGGTTGGAAGGGACCTCAAAGATCACCTAGTCCTGACCCCCCTTTCATGGACATGGACACCTTTCACGAGACCAGGCTGCTCAAATCCCCATCCAACCTTGAACTCTTCCAGATTACCTATAGAACAGACACAGCATTGACACAACAGCATAAGCTTTGTTTTCTCTGACTGTAACAATATCACAAGCTGAAATAAAATCTGTCATAATTCATATATTTCAAATTAACAACTTTTATTCTATTTATCTTCACAACACTGGTGATCACTGAGGTGTCTTCAGTGTGTGGTCCTTGCAACTATAAGGAAATGTAGGATTTTACACACTGTGGACTACCTCTTTCTGGGCTGAGAGGCTCAGGACAGGCATCACATCCAAACCCATTCAGGCTGTCTGTCCCTTCTATGCAACACTTCCCAGTGGGCTTTTCCTGGCCATACTTTACATGCATTATCATGCTCTGTGGGAAACTCAGCAAGCACAGTATCTCACCAGAGTAAAAGCAGTTAGTTAGGGCTTCTTGTAATACAGCAGTTCAACAGTTGAAAGGATTGTCTCTACATTTTGCAGGAAGGAAGAAAAAAAAAAAAAGAGGTGTTGAATAAACATATTCCATGGAGTGGGAAACATGAGCATGAGCCTAGAGTACTCCAGAGGAATGCTAACACAAAGCTGGGATAACGTTACCTCCTGCTTCTGGGAAGATTGTTTCCCCAGCCCAAAAAAAGTGTAGGGCCACAAAGTTATATGAAAGGAGATAGCAGGAAGCAGAAATACAACTTGCTTTAGATGTGGATTAAGAGAAAATAGTGATGATTATTGAGATGACCGAGTTATTCAACTCCAATTAAGATTCTGATCTAAGATATACAACCTCAAACCAGGATTAGACTCGTAATTTAAGAAATTTAAGTTTTATTATACATGCTCCTCTTCATGATTTCCTATTGACTAATGGCATGATATCCCTTCTTTGTGCTGACTACTGTAAATTCCATTTCCTAATTCCTCTCACTGCACAGGAGGGTAGTTTCTTACCTCAGAGCTGTTGATCTCACACCACCAGGTTACAACATACCAAGACAGGCTGTGTATTCACCTCTGAGGTCACAGCACTGCAGCAATCTGAGCCCAAGTCTCTTGAATCTCAGGCTGTGTCTGCTTGATGGCTTATTTATCCATTAGAAAGCAGCACTGGCAAAGAGCAATGAGTCCAAATCTAACTGGATTCTGAAGATTATTACATTTTCTAGTTTGTACAGATTAGACCACTAAAAAGGTTATGGCAATTCTCAAATACATTTGAATACATGAAGTGGAAATGTAAAGTTCTGTCATTCATTTTACAAGCTCATGAAATTTCCAGGGAATACAGTTCTAATTACTTCTCATATCCAATTTGCCAAGATAAGTAATAATTTCTACTCTTCTATTAAATGCAGATGTAAAGAACATGTCAAACAGCTCAAGAGTACAGTGCTCCCCAGATGTTACACCTGTTCCTCATATATCACTTTCCTCTGTTTCATCATTTGTGTTTACCAGAAGGTTATGAATAATAGCTCAGATCTCCCACCAGGGAAGGTCATCACTGAAAGATCCTTATTACTATGATTTAGTTACATTTTATTAACGGTCCACAGGCTCTATCCAGGGTGTATCTCGGCTAAACTTTATAGAAACATTCTATGTGAACATTCTATGCAGAAAAACCAATAGCTGACTGGAAAATGCTATACTGGAGTAATCACAAAAACTGGTTTTATTAGTTCCATTCTCTCTACCTATCCTTCCTTCTAGACATTTGACCACAAAACAGACTTTAGGTTTTATTTCTGTTGACATTTAGACTAAAATGATGTTTTAAAAAAAAGGAAAACTAGGGTGATAGAAGAAAAGTTTGGTGAACAAGTGATGTCAAGAGATAAAGTGCTTGAGACTTTTTGCATCCCTTGGGAAGAAGCTTCTACTATGGTTTTTGATTAAGTTATACAAAAGTGCGTTGACACATTTATTTATACAGAAACAATGAGTCTCTTGTCCTATTACTAGAAACAGGTACATCATAGTTTTTCTAAACCTCAAATAATTGTCAGATGGGCCTCAGCAAAATATTTGTTATGCCATTTGTATTTCTGAATGCAATCCTTCACCTCCTGCCACGATGGCTCTGTTAACCAGGGCAGCACAAGTGGTTAAATATCTCCTGTCTGCAACATCTGTTAAGAGCTGGAGGGGTTTCAGACTGTGAACTGTAAAACTCTGATAACAAGACAGTAAACCTGGCCCAGTGACCCAAAACAAAGGAAGCAATGGATGTAAAAGGGTAATGCTGGGAGAAAGAAGGAAAGTTCTGAATTAACCTGGGATGATTATGTGTTCTGACAGAATGAAGTAACTCCTACTTGCTGTACTAAAGCTACATGGCAGCAGAATGGAACAAAACCAGATGTAGTCTTTGCATGCAGTAGATAATAGTCTCTTCTCTCATACATGAATAAATAGAACTGCTGGAATAAATTCTGTCAGCAACCACTAAAACTATGAGTAATTAGACATATATTTAACATGCTAGGTTTAATACAAATTCCTATGAAAAGTCCATAAAGCTATAGCATAAAATCACAGAGGAGCACGCATGCTTTCCATAAAAATGTTTTGTTATGTTTATCTACAGAATATATTATCCCTATTACAGCAGCTCCTGGTGCAGGTTTGCACCATCCACATATCATTTCCATTAAAAGCTGTGGAATAGTTGCATGAAGAAGGATTTGTTTTAATCTCCCAGTGCCTCTGTTGGCCCTTCCAGTTCACCTCCTTTGTGGTTGGAGGGACGAACAGAAGCCACAGCTATCAGGAAGGAAGGTTCCACTGAAGAGGGATTTCTTCCTTCTCCCAGAAGGATGTTGACTTGTCTACCTCAGATTTCTCACTTTCACTGGAGTCTCCTGGCACCATAAAACAATTTTATGCTACCTCTGTAGCAGTAGCAGCAGCACTACACTGTGCAAACAGCACCCAGCTGTGCTCCCCAGCTCATGCACTCCCCTGGCCTCTGACCAACCTCACCATGGTGAAATGGAGTGCAAACAGAAACCTCTGCAAGCAACATAAACACATCTCTAGCAGCTGAGCACAGAACCCTTTCTGTTCTGACAGCAGACATTCCTGTGCTACTGCTGTGCAGAGAACAGCCTGGCCTGAAAGCAGGGCTTAGACATGACGTGGTTTAATGTCTGCACATTGATAGACTTTTCTATACATTTAAGAGTGTATTACAGTCTTAGCTGGCCTGTCTATTGCCTGGCCAAACACTGTCAGCAAAGAAAAGGTTAAAGAAAGTGTCCAAAGAAACAGGTGTTTTCACTGGTCATTAGGGAGTTCAAGAGCTTTGAGACAGCTCTGGTCAAGACATATTGGCAGCAGTTTTCAGTGAAGATAAGTGAAGTGCTCTAAGGACAGTCAGTCAATAGTGCTGTGTCCTCAAGGAAACTTTTACTATTCACACCATTTGTGATGACACCCAGTAAGACTGATAGAACACTGTGCTTAGTAAGAGCTTCCACTCAGGGTAAGTCTCAGGTCAGGACACTATGGCCCATTTCTCAGCCTCAGAGTTAACAGGAAATGCTAAAGGCACTCAGGTAAGGCTCATGCAAGGAAACCTAAAGGCATGGCAGTGAAAGACCAGACTCCTCCAGATGTGCCGCTCTCTTTGTAAAGCCAAACACAGCGACTGTGTTTGTATACAACCTATGTGAACACACACACACCTTCACATTCTTAGTCTTGGCTTCCTGGCTAATGGCTCCCTCCTGGCTTTGAGGATCAAACTTCACTGAAAGGCTCCCTCAGGAAAGGAAACCCTCAGGAATTAACAGTTTTATATTATCCAGTGTTTGAGGACAGACAAAAGGAGCAGTGATACATTTCAAAGGTAACTTTCATTTGGGGAATAAGGAAAGCCTGATGCAGTTACCGTTTTCAAACAGAAATGTGTGAGCCTGTGGAAAATATAAAAACAAAAACAGCAAAGGAAACTAATCTTTTCAAATGTGTACTGTCCTCCTAGACTGACAATATTCTGTTCCCCCTTTCAGTTTTTTTGTTAGTTTTGTTAGTTTTATTAGCTCCAGATAAATGTGGTAGTAATAATTTTACCTTTTCTCGGGGAGAAAAAAACCTCTGCACCTTGTAAGATTCTTTCTGTTCTATTCTGGAATTCATTAAAATTAATTTTGAACTATGAGAACCTTTTTTGTGTTCTAATTTGAGCCAAGCCTCTTTAAGGACCAGTCTCTTGTGCTTACTAGAGCTCCATAGTTTGGTTTGCACATTTGAGAAAAAGAAAGTAATGCTTGACTTGATATAACTGTCCTTTGTTGATATTCCAAGATAATGATGGTTGAAATTCTGGTCGTCACTGGATCTCAGAAAAATGATGTCTGAGAATGTCATGTTATAGACTGAGAATATGGAGTGTAGCATCACATTTTGAAAGACACATCAAGTGAAAGCAAAAATAGTAATTCCCCAAATGCCAGTGTAATAAATAATATTAGAGGAAACATTTGAAGACATTTGAATCTATCCTCTGAAAATTTCCTCTCGTGACTTTCACTTCAAGGCTTAGAAATGGCCTTTTTCTGGAATTATTTTTACAAATACTTCTACATAAATGTTCCTAATATATAATACCTTTCTTTTCTCACATCCCTTGAGTCAAACCACTTGCTACCACTCTGCTCCAGAACATCTTCTGTTACCAAAGAATTCCTGAAGCTTGCTGGCTCTCTATAATGGAAATGGTAACCAGGTTTGTGCCTGAAAGGGATCCCAAGAAATCTGTCATGCAGAGGAGAATTTGTCAGTTGTCCCATTATTAGTATAATTACACTGATGTGTTAATGTGGGAAGAAAACCTGTGTTTACTTGTTTGAGGAGTTTCTTTGGTTCAACAACTGTCCTCTCCCACTATTACTGCATTGCACAATATCAAATGGAAGAGCTGAGCCTTATTTTTCAATCCAAGTGCAGTGTAGCAAGGTAAAGTGTTAAGTTAGGCATACAAAAATGGTTCTTATGTGAATCTAGGGGAGGATGTTTGACTGACAGGCAGACAGAGTAAAGTCTATTTATATAAAACCAGGCAGCGTTGATGGAGGTTTCCTCCTCTTGTGCCATTTCTTTCTCAGTGCCTTGCCAGTAAATCTTATGTTTAATTTGCATGGCCTACAATGACAGATAAAAAGTAGTTCAGTCTCAAGTCCATTCAGCCTTTCAGATCTCTTTCAAAACTGCAAATAAGCTTGCAGATGTCTCTGCAAACCATTGAGATTCTCAAATTCTTCACTGAATATTTTCCCCTGAGGCAGCTGTGGTATGTTTGACTATTATGAATTGATCCCCTATCAGACAGTCAGATAGAGACTCTCTGTGCCAGTTAGGAGAAGGTAAAGATCAAGCCAAACATCATCTGTCCAGCATTCAGCATTCTCTTCCTGCACCTTTATCCTTGAATAAAGGAGGTCACTTGCAAACGCCTCAGCCTGAGGACTGACATTATTGCACAAATGTTTTGCTCCCAGCGTTTGGACAGTGCTCTCAGCACATGGTGGGATTCCTTTTGGGAGCCTTCCAACTCAGGTTGTTCTATGATTCTAAAATGGTTCTCCAGCTGACAGGACAAATTCAGCACATAAGCCAATCCATCCATACAGGGAGGGACAACTACTCCACCGTGGTGACAGATCTTGGGATTCCAGAGCCTTACAAGACCAATTCAGAAGCCAGTTAAGAACAGAGGAACTAGCACTAAGAATCTTACTTTAAATGTTATCCTCCCAATTTCCTAAGCAAAAAAAGCATAATAAGAAATGAGTTATGTGTTAAAAATGGATGTCCTTATGTGGAAAAGTTGTGAGAATAATACTACTGCCCAGTAAACCAGGAAATCATGAATCTAAATGATGTGGATTAAATCTCTGTATTCTCCTAAAATTAAAATATCTCTCAATATAATTATATCAAATATAGCTGAAACACTGCAAAAATCAGAAAGCTGGTTTCTTCCATTTCACAATTCTTAGAGATCCTTTCTGCCATTAGCTTTAATGTCTGTTGTGTTTCTGTGTTGTAATGCAGTGTTTCTGTATGTTGAACAAAATGTCTGGCTTGAAGCACAAATATTGCAGTATGTCAACTAAAACAAATTTAATACTGATCAGCTGCACTAATTGGAATGACAGTGACATTCTGCACTACACTTAAGAGTGGAAATACCTTAAAGACAAGATGCCAGACATTTGACTGAGATTCCCTATTCAGGTTAATGACATTGTTCAGAAATGCAGCTCCTAAAATTACAAGCACAGAATTCAAAATGTGTTAACACAGTTATAGTATTTTGAAATGTCTTAAACCTCTGGTACAAGAAATTCTGCTTATAGAAGGACATCAGCAAAGTAGTTCTCTGCTTACTCTGTGAAAGAAGGATCTCCTTTTAATTTAACCATGCCAATGCAAAAAAAAAAAACAAAACAAAACCACACTACTGACTTAAAAATTAACATGATTCCTTTGATCCTGTATTGAAATTCACTTTTATGGTATAATGACAGTTTAAAAAAAATATTTTTTTTTTACCCTACGTTTTTCTTTTTTTCTTTTTTTGAGAACAAGCCAGTAAAGAAAACTGGTAATCATCTACCTGCATGAGGAGTCCTTGCCAGTTTACACACAGCTATAACCCTCTCATCTCAGGGAAATGAGCTTGAAAATAGGTATAAAAACATTTTTCAGATTGCATGGTATAGTTAGTCTTCCGATAAGACTAAATGTGTGGTGGAACTTTGATAGTGTAGACACTTGTTCACTAAAAAACAGTCAATCAACACTATCAAGGAGAATTGCATAAGAAAGAAATTGTAAATTCAAAAGGTTTAGCAGTTCATAATAACTATTAATTGGATTAAAAGCCGCTTTGGGATGGAGGTCACTCCCTTTTCCAGGCAGTATCCAGTAGGAGAAGAATTTATGGGGACTCACAGATAATAGAAAACAGAACTCATTCTAGATAAAAGAGTAATTTCAAAAGTCAGAAGTCTGGGATCAAAATTCTGGAATTCTCAGTCCGCTCTATACAGCAACCACAGACCACATTTCCAAAGAAACCTCTAGAACAGACACTTTAACTGTGGCACAACAACAGGCCTAGATGAATAACTGCAACACCTTTGGCTTTCAAGAGGGATCTTGTGTGCTGAATTTTCCCCAAGGTAATTCCCTAAGCATCTAAAACTGAGAACAAAAATCAACACACCTAAAATGAGGATGCTTAAAATTCAGATCTCAATCTTTCTGCACTTTTCCCAGCAATTAAATAGGATAAACGTTTAATTAAGAAATGTTTAAAAAAAGCACACTTCACAGAGAAGGACATGAAAAACTTACAATGATAAAGAAGCTCTGAGTTCTTCTGTCATGTTAGTTCACTGATGATTAAATTGGTTTAAATATTAGCTATAGTTAGAACTGTGCAAAATAGACTTTGTTTTTCAGAAATTACACAGAACTTTTCAATTTCATAGAATTCTGCACTGCCTCAGTTATGGGCTTCATTTGCAGTGCCGATTAAGTAGATTTTTGCATCACAAATGCAAATATATACACATTTTTGATGCAAAACACTCTTTGCTTGAACACTGTTACGTCTGCTGTGATACTGGTCTGTTTGTGCTCAACAAATTTTTCTGTTCCTGGAACTTCACAGTACATTATGGGCTCAAAACAGACCCACTTGGGGATAAAGAAAACATCCTTAAAGTTATGCAAAACATTCATAACAAAATGCAAATAGTGTTTACAGTTTTCAGCATCTCAGTATAGCAACTCATATTCTAAATTGCAACCAGCTACAAGCTATATGGAAAACTTTTTAATCAGTCTCTGTGCTGGATATTTGTATCACTATCTTGTACAACAAATGCTGCAAAAAGGCTGGGCCCAGCTTTAGATATAAAAGCACTAGTTTTGGATAAAGATGGTGGGTTTAGATACATTTAACACCGAGAATAAAATAGAGAGTGAGATTCATTTTTACTGAGAAGATTTTCTGAGAAGGACATTTGGCCAAGACAGGGGCTGTTTCCTCTGGGGGAGTGAAAACCGATAGTGAACGGATTGGATTTTAATTCCACCCATGTTAAAATGCACCAAAACTGAACTGGGGCCAAAATAATTATTCACATCACACACTGCTGGGCAGTTATAGATTGATGTATTTACATTTTGCCAGGACAAGCAATGCCTTCTGAGAAATACAAACCTCTGCTTCTTTACCCTTGTATAGTTGATGGATGCAATACTTGTCATTGCTCACTGACAGAGGGAACACACATCCTCTCATCCCTCCGCACATATTTACCTTGCTGTCTTCCTTGCACTAAGTAAAAAGTCCTCCACATTTAGGAGTCAATATTCCGTTTCCTAGCATGCTGCATCAATAAACTAATGACCATTCTGTCAGTCTTTCTTGTGGTCAATGCAGCCTCCTCCAGAGATGTCCATAAAACAGACTCTTTCTCCCCACTGTACCGAACTCAAACTCTCTGGTTCACAAAATGATTCTAGAGAGTAAGAAAAACAGTTATACTGCAAAAGACTGTCAGTTTGTAGAGAAAGAAACACAAGGAGCTATGTGGATGAGAACTACACCATAGTAAGAACCTTGTTCAGTCTTACCTCAGGGAACAGCCACTTTTCAGAGCAGAGGTAAGTGAAGTATGTTTTCAAAGTACATCCTGGCAAGTGGGGCTTCATTGGAGCGAAGTCTCCCTGCACGAATGAAGATGGCTGCTGCCATGAAAATTGTGAGGACCTCATCTCACAATCTAATTGAAACAATGAGACACAATCTAACTGAAAGAATACTGGGCAAAACACACAGTGAAAGCAAAGTTTGCTTCACAGGTGAAAAGAATCTGAAATTAAAGAGGAACATTTGGTTTAAATCAGCTGATCTTTCACACCTGCTCCTTTCTAAACTGACGCACCTGCAAATGATCCTCCATGAAAGAAATCTGATTAAAATCAAAATGAAAGGAAATTTTGACTGTGTTGGTACTGGGTTGTAACAAAATTGCAGGCTATGTGTTCATTAGGAGCCATCACTATATTTATGTAAGGAAAATATCTTCATGATCAAAAATCTCTATGTTTTATATAATTTACTTCCTTTATTATATAATGCACTAGAGTAAAAATATAGTTTTTCTGAGAGAGCAGACTTTAAATTAAAGGCTTTCCCTGCTTATCTTCATCAGTTCCTACCTGCCTTGATCAAGGACATGCACTTCTCCTCACGTGCAATAATGTTCATCAATCTGGCTCAAACTGAAAACCAATAATGGGGAAACTAGTGACAAACAACAAAAACCTGGTTAGGTGACTAATGCTGGCAGTTTGCAACATCTAAAACTAAACCTGGCATAACTTCTATACCAGGTATTTTAGTAAAATGCATAAATAGGTTTTATTCAAAGCCCAACCAGACCAAGACCTTGGGGATAGCATTCAACAGGCATGTTTTCATTACCCTCCAAGTTCTCTTTACTTTACATTGCTTGTTTTA
Organism: Pachyramphus minor; assembly: GCA_013397135.1. Classification (NCBI taxonomy): domain Eukaryota; kingdom Metazoa; phylum Chordata; class Aves; order Passeriformes; family Tyrannidae; genus Pachyramphus; species Pachyramphus minor. The sequence goes on along the minus strand of VYXB01005127.1, from coordinate 1,010,319 downwards.
AAATTTTCTTCAAGGGAAGCTGTTCTTGACACTCAGATTGGAGTCTGTGTGGCTCATGGGTAAGTAGCTGGATGTCTGAGTCACTTGTTGGACCACACAAGGGAACAGATCAAGAGACCTTTTATCTGCCATGTCAGTTCTTTGCCAAATGCGGGCATCATGAACATTCAGATTTTACAAGGCAAAACACATTGTGAGCTCAAGGCAAATACAGTAACTAAATGAATGGCAAGAAAACACTTCCCTGACGGAGTTCACTGAAACCCATAAAACTGAAGTTTATCCTTTTTAAATTGTTCCTTTGTGTAAAAAGGATTATATCACCTATGATTTAGTGCTTCTTTAAATGGCTGCTGCTGTAAAAGTAAGATTACTGAAATGAAATGATTTAGGAAGAAAATACAAGGGCAAAAATCCCACAAAAGCACATGAAATAGTTTTTGTTGAATTATTTAGCATAGTTATATTCTTGTCCCCTTTTGTACCTTTGTCTGCTCCAGTTTATGACTGTCATACTCCAGAAAAATTCCAGCTGAAAAGAAAGCACTAAGCCACCTCACTTCAGCACGTACATGAGTCCTACGCTACAGAATTACTGCCTTGGCAAAGACATTTCTTCTGTTTCCACATTTCAGAAAGTTAGATACCTAATTCCATCTTACAGTTAGGAAACATCCTTTAAACTAACTTTAGCTTTATATATTACAAAGCCAAAGATTGCATTAGAGAAACTTTGTTTTCTAAGCTATGGCTGTTTGCTTATGGCTGTTCTGGAGTGATCTCTTAAGAAATCACTCCTCTTTACAGAGACGGGGACTGAATTTTGTTAGTGAAGTGCTATGGAGGTAATGCCTAAAGATGTCCACCAAATCTCAGCAGGCAAGGAAAGAATGGTTACTATTTGAAAAATGCAATTTAGCCATTTGGAACCCAGTTCTGCCTGAATGAATTAACCCCCAGCCTTTGCCCTCCCCCACTGGCACCTCTCCCAGGCTGTGCAGCAGCATTAACCTTATGGACAAACATGCTGGTGCTTCCTCCTGCAAAATGAAGGATGAGAGCTGAGCAACACCTTGTGTTAGATGATAAAACTAACCATATGCTCTGAGCTTGCTCCTTTTCTTCCTTAATATAGCAGACTTTGCCTCTCTGTGATACCAATTCCCATGTTTTCTCTTGGAGGTATTTATGTATTTTCATTACTTTGAAACACTGGCTTTCATGAATTACTTTATGGCACTGTTTTATATGTATTTTGTTCTTCCTCATTATTTCTTTCTGTCCTTTCTGGCATTATGTGCTATACCAAATGTTGCTTTCCTGTGTAAATCATGAAGTTCCTTGAGATATTTTTACCAGCATGATTGAGAGCTCAGACTGACAGCTGATTATCACCGTTCCGCTTCCTCCTTTTGTTGATCCTTTGCTATTAAAAGGTTTGATTCTTGTCTCCTACTCACCTCAACTGGAGAGAGCTCTTTTCTATCAGTGTGTTCTTTAAATATCCAATTGGGTAGGAATGTTATAATAAAGTAATTATTAAGTTATGTTGTTGTGAATGACTGCAGATTACTCGTTGTTACGTGACTGTACTGTGCAAACATAACGATTCAGATGGCACTTCCACTATGTTTAGTTGAATTAACAGGAACTAGATACTTGGAAATCTTTTCTTCCAAACAGAATCCATACTCAGTTTTGTGATAAAGAATTTATAAAATAATTTTTAACCTGATACCACAATTAAGATTACTTTTAAGTTTCAGAGCATGGGTATTTAAATGCAGGAAATCAATTACTTTCAGGAACTAATAAAATGAAAAAAATTATTCAATAAATGAACAAATACTCTAACAGCATGCAAAGGGTTTTAAAGAAGAAAAGAAATTTTTAATATACCCATACAATTGATATCATCAATTTTTAAAAAGAATCAAAGCATATATACAGTTAAACATTATTATGGGCCCTCACAGATGGCTTGGGGGAATTTTTTTTATATGAAAAGCCTTTGCTTTTGATGGAGAACTTATCACATTAAAATTATAGGTATGGATAACTGTAATTCCATATATAGATGAGGGCTGATTCTCAAGTCCACAGAGAAGCTGCCATTTATTTCATTCACTTTCAGAACATCAGCCTGCAATCAGCAAAGCCAGGTTTAATGTGCATAACCTGCACAGCAACATCCAGATGACTGACTATAGTACACATAAACATGATGATAATACAGGTAACTGCTTTAATAATACTAAACTGAAGAGTATTTTGGATGTCTGACTTGGGATATTAATGAGACCTAAAGATCAAATATGAACTAATTAAGGCTCTCTATAAACTATACAAGCTACATTTTGTATCTTATCATTATTTAACAAAAATTGATATGCTTTTGTGTTTACTAGCTCTTGAAGTCGGGTTTTGTTTCTCTTAACACCTTATTTTAGCCTCTGGTACCAGTAGGTCATAAGAGGCTATAAATTACTCTCATTGCCTTAATAATCACAGGATTGCTGAATAAGCTCCATTCCATCATAACATAATCACATTCCAGCATCTGCACCAGGCTTCAAGACTCCCTACTGCTTATGAGGAATAGTAGTCTGAGTCAATCAATACAGAAAGCATTAACGTGGTGCAACATATTGTGTGTGTGATACACACTTGCATATCATTACAGCAACAACTCAACTATAAACTTACCAATCTAAAGTGGATAGTTTACAAATTTTTATATTAAATAACACATGAAGATCATAACAATAAAATGGGTTTGCTGTATTTCATCAGAGTCCATTGCTATTTACAGTATCCTTTTTCTTGCCACTGCAATTCACTGCTCTGAATTCTACAGATGTTAGTGCTGAGGGAAATGGGTTTGCAGACTAACCACAGGAATCTGCTCATGTCTTACCCAGGAGAGGGAAGACAAAATTAATTTGGACCAATTTATCTAGTCAATGCAAGGAACAATTAAAAGATTAAAACCATAGCTTATTAAAAGAGATTTCAATTACTTTCAGGTAAAAATCTGTATTGCATTTACACACACTCTGCCTATGATTAAATTAGATCTTTCTTGGCTTAACAGAATTTTGAAATATTTCTGGAAGTACAGTTTTCACTTGGCCATTCTATGTTACCACAGCCTTCAAAATCCCACAACCTTCATTAAAGTACAACAGATCAATTTCAGAATCTATTCTGCACCGTGCCAAATGCACGTAGGCAAATTTGCCTCTCTCATTTTTCTGTTTAGTTTTAGTACTCATTACATGTACTGCAAAGGACTCTGCAGATTTGCCACTACTTTATGCCTTTGTAAGTAATCTCATTTCTCTTCCTGCCAGGAAATTCAGTCATTGAATTTTCATTAGGTTTTTGATTTTTTTTTAGTCTGTTTTTAATCTGCAAATAACTGATGTTCTCCATGCCACTTAAGTAAAAGAACTTCACTGACTAGGTATGGAATCAAACTCTGGGGCAGTTAAAATGCCATTTCTTTAAATGTACAACTTTATTAATAGGTTATATTATATATATCTTTTGCTAGCTTTTGTTTTTTTCTCCTCATAGTAGTAATTTTCCTTTTTACTTCTGTAGAAGATAAATAATGTTTGAGAAACTGTGATCACTAACAATTTTTTCCACGAATGGAATAGTCTTCTGAGCCACTTCAGGGCACCTGCAGCACTGAAGTGCTAAAACAGAAACAGCCTGAGATGAATCTCCAATGCCACTGAACTGCTGGTCTGGTAATTACTCAAGTCATCTTTGTACTCTCAAAGACTGTTAAAACACACACATTTCTGAATGTGGCAGGAGTAACTTCTGCAGGTCAGAGGCCTGGGCATGGGGGTTGGTGTAATGGCAGCAGAGAATTAAAATTAGTTTACATCAGGCCTTATTTATGTTTTTCTTCAGAACTTGTGCACTTTTAAAAGCAGATAAGCACTCACAGAGCTTTTCAGTCATCTGTGCCCCGAAGATAATTTGCCCCTGGAGACTCAGAGATCAATTATTTCATTGGAATAAAGTTGGGTATGTTGTCCTCATAAAAGCTGTCCTGCAGACCTGGCTCCAGAGCTCACCTACAGCAGCATTCCCAGGTTGACAGAACCTGCTCAGCAAGAGGCAGGTAAAATCCAAGAGCTGTGTGATTTTGTTAGCATGGGGCCTGAGATAATATCCTTTGCCTCTCAGGCAGGTTTCTGAGGTTGGCCTCATTACTACAGTAACACAAATAAACACCTTTCCGCACCTCGTGAATTTAACTGGACTAAAATAGTGTTTGCTCAGAGACTACAGGCAAAAAACCCCCAAAACCTTATTTGGATTTTTCTTCTTAATCTTAGCTTCATATCTAATGAACAGGATTAATTAAGGTCATTAAGTACACAGCAAATAATTCTGAGAATTGAATGTTTTAATAATTTTACTACAGCCCAGTAATGCTTCTCTGCAAAAATGCAGAAAGGCTGATTTTGAGATGATGACTGGAGGAACCAAGAGATGGGAGGAGTGCAGCTCAAATTTACAGAAAGTGTCCAAATGTAAGTGTCAGAGCACCACAAGCTGCCATCAATCTGAAGTTCACATACAGGATTTCTTAAGCCTGTGTGGAAGCAACAGAAACAATTTCCATTGAGAGAGGTATTAAGTAGCTGCTACTTTTTTCAGGACTAATTCTGCCTGCAAATCACCCAAAGGCAAAAATCTTTCAGAGGATGATGGGAATCCCTGGCTCCCATACAAGAAAGTAATTTACCTAAAAACAAGGAACAAGAATATGGTATATGTAGGACACCATTACCACATTTTTCTTAATCAGGACAATCAGAGCATTTACATTTATAGCTGGCACTTAAAAGTTTTCACTTTTTTTCATGTTAATCCCACAAGAAAATAAACCTCTTCTGCTTCATCATATATCAAATTGTGCATTCTAAGTGTAATTCGGTTAGTTAAAAATAAAACGGTGCCTTTGACCATCCCTTGGCTCATCGTTTCCACATACAAAAAGTTACTTAAGAAAAGTTGTATCAACATGGCTGATCATATTCATTAGAATTATATTTAAATAGAATTTTAAGTAAAATTCAGTGCTATCTCTCTATACTGTTACGCAGTTCAGTCTGTTATGGGAAGGTTATTTAAGGCGCAATATGTAGTTTTGAAGGCAAAGGTCTGTCAAGTTTCTATTCTGTTAATTCACCATTTTGTGACTGACTGAATCAAATAATTTGTAAAACATCCACATTAAATGGTCTGACTTACTGTGTCTGTCTTAAAAGGCCTGTACTGGAATCCAGTCACTTAAAATAAATATGGACCCATGGAATTTGTTCAGTGATTCCCTTTTATTGTTATTTTTGTAAAAATAAAACTCTATCACCATGATTTAATGTTGGGGGTTTTCATTATATACTTTTTTTTTTTTAATATTTGTTTTTGAAAGTCCTCTTTCATTGGAAAAAGGACCTTTGTCCCCAAATTCAAGTCAAATATACTTGACACCTCATAGAAAAAAACCCACCAGAAATCTATAAAATGTCAATAAGCTAAAATGGAATGTAATTTCAGTGTGACAATTTTTTATAACAAAACCAGGCTTTGAGGTGATGGTAGTTAATAGGTAATAATAATAATAATGATAAACAAGTAAAACATTGGTGCACCTAGAAAAATCATGTTATGTATATCTTTATTACAGTTTTCAGAATACATGGATTAACAATGGCCAGGCTGTGATTTCATCAAATTCCTATTTTAAACATTACATACAAACACAGAGCTGTTTAAAAAATAGAAATGCATGAGTTTTGTCACCTTTTTTTTTTTTTTTTAATCTTTTTTTTTGTTTTTGGCATCAGGAGTCCTGTGACTTCCAAAAGGGAAATCAAATGGTGCATGGTAGCAGACTGCCTGAGCTGTAATAGGTTATTGTTCACATTCTGTGGCATATGTATCACCTCAAACAGTGCTAAAAGAAGCACTACAAGAACAAATCTTTCTCCTTTACCATTCTCCTAATGACATCAGTGGGTGCCGAGCGACAGCTTGCAGGACTGCAGAATTCACAGGCTTACACAACTCCCTTCCTTGAGCACAAAAAGCAGCAATATGTGATCTGAAACGGAGACACCTGAAGCTGAGGGATTTGGCTTTATCTGTTTTGATTTTTTTTTTTTTAATTATTTACATTTTGTGTGCATGCGTGGGCATGTGTGGAGACACTGCAGAAGAAAAGCTGTAGAGGTTTTCTTACAATACTTATTTAAAAATGAGTAACTTGCAAATACAGTATGGCACATCAGAGGTGGGCTTTACATTGCTGTATCACTTAGCACTTGTTACGCCTGACCTCGCAGCAATTTGAAGGCAAACAGTAAAGTATAACTCAGCCAAGCCTTTGTTTAATGGAAAAGAAGCAATTTACATACATAGGTAAGTTTGCTCCCACGTAACTATTGCCAGCTTTAAATATTTACTAGCTTTATCATTCTCAGTATAGGAAGAACTAAATTCACCCATCAAAGCAGGATTTGCCTGAGGGATGCAATAAGCTGAACGTTGCAAAGTTTCTTAAACGAGAGCTATAGGAGGATTTCCAGCCAAACCTAAAACTCAGCCAGATTCTCGGAGTTTTACAAACCGTTTGTATGTTGTGGGATGAATTTAAAATAGGTTACTAATGAATTGTAGCTTGGATAGAAACCATGAAAATATTATGTTTTTTACAGCATTTGTCTGAGGTAGTACATATACCACACACAAAAATGCAAAAATATACAGATATTCGTGACTATTTGCATATTACACAAGGGAACTATGGGAATGTTTGCATTTGTATCTGAATTTTCAAGAAGAACAGATAATTTTAGATAATGTTTTTCATATTGACCATAGTCGGCTAAAACCAGAACAAATGATGTAACAGTATTTCTGGGAATACTTCCTGGAGCTCTTTGTCAGTGCCCTCTGAGGCACCAATTTTGTTTTGGCTTCAGCATCGGCTCATAATATGATTAACACTCAAACCAAACATCACTTGTGTGCTGGGAAAGGATATTTGTTGAATCACAAACAAACATACATGACAAACCGTGTTGCACTTTTTTCCTCAGTAAACTGCAAAAAACTTGAGCAAAAAAAGTCTATAGTGTCTTTACATTTCTGATCTGTACAGCCAGTAGTTAAGCAACAGAGATGTATATTTGTATATGATTTAAACATTTCATTCCCATGACATTTGCAAATTTAGTTCAATTCATTGCAAAGGTAAAATTATCTTCCTCTTAAATAAACTAAGAAATGTAAACAGTGTAACATCATTAAAAAAAAAAAACTCTCTTCAGTACTTGTAACTGGTAAAATGTGAATGCAAACAGATGTGCTGGTATATTGTTAACGTAATGTCTCAGAGGACATATAGTGAAACATAATTAGCAAGAAATTTATGTATGAACCCTCCAGTGATTTTCTTTCTGGGATTACTTTGAATACAAATATAATTTAACTGATATATTTCATTTTTTTAAAATTAGAAAATAAGGCAAGTGCATTTCTGAAAAAGGTGCTACTCTTCTACACTTCTAGATAAACATGTGACACCTCTGAAAATTAGATCAATAATAAAAACATTAAAAATATCTGCAATTTAATATAGACTGAAAAACTATCAAAAGACAAAGTGACCAGCATCAATTTCAGAAAATATTTTAGACTTCATAAATACGAGCACCCTATATTTACATAAATTATCTTCTAAACTAGTTTTCCTTTGAAAGACACTTTTGCCCTAACAGATATGTCCATTAAATTACATAAATGTTTCAAATATGAAAAAAATAGTAGTAAAATAGAAGCATCGGATGAAGTTATTTTGGATTTGCCTTTTTTTTTCGTAAGATTTGGTTCTTGAAAATCTGTAGCCAGCTTTCTCAGAGCTTTAAAAAAAAACAAAAAACAACCCATGGATATGAAAAACTTGTGCTCTAATAATTACTGCTACCGTACAAAGATTCTGTTTAGAGCTTTTGAGTTTTCATGTATAAAGATTATACCACTACTTGTAAATCCCAGCAAAATGTTACTTTCAAAATTTGAATTCTGATACACTATTGATTTATATAGACATTATGAATCTAATCCTTTAAACTGGCTTTGTACATCAAGCGCATTTTTTAACTGTAAATTTAATAGTTCCATTATAAAAAAAAAAGTTATGCTTCAATACAAGGTTGATGTTGACCTTGCACAAAACAGGATATAATTCTTTGTATCTCTTACTGATAGACAGGGAGACAGAATCCTGTTGCATGCTCTTTTTTTTTTTTTTTCCTGAAGTACCATAAAACTCTTTAGTTTGTCATTAAAAACCCTGAACAGTTCAGGGAGAAAATTAGCAGACAGCACACATTTCACTAGGCTTCAGTTGTATTCCTGTGTTTAGAGTTACGGGCAAACCCCCCCCTGTATTCTTTGAGGACAAGTTTTGAAAAAAAATAATGAAAAAAAAAAGAATTCAATACTAGATTGAAAAGGAGCTGTATTTTTTCTTACAATAATTGGATATGTAGTTTGAAACTGTGAGAATTTATCCCAAACTAGTCAGATAGTCTTAAGGGTATCTCACGAGAGAAGCAAAAAGAACCTACTGTACAAAGATGCTTGGCTCAAGCAGTAGTGCAAAGGTACTGCCCCAGGAGAGAATGTTCCTCTAGAGCTACCAGTTTGTGCACAGAAAACCATGTGACACCTCACCTTCCAAACACTCTATAGAACATTAAAAAAAGTTCCCCATAACACCAGGCAATAAAAGTATTCATAATAATTTCATCAATCAGTGAAAAGCATTAATAATTTGAGAACAAGTGCCATCTACGACATCCTAATTTTTTAAAAACATCATAGCTGAGAAGCATGTGAAGTAGTTCCACTGGAACTCCCACTTCAAGTCCTCCATCCCAGCAGATAAGCACTGAACCTTCAGTAAAAAGGATGGTGAAGGTTAACCTGAACACCAAACAGTCTGTACATTCAGCTGGAGTCTGGGGAGAAAGGGAACGGTGGTTTCCCGGTGAGTGGCAGAACATACAGTGTCAGCTACTGAACTGACTGCTCACCTGAGGTACTGCAGTGCAAGGGGCCTGTATACAAAGTAGAATGGGAGGAGCTTCCCAAAAAATCAAACTGCTGCAATCATTGATCACTGCTAGAGAGTGCTCCAGGTAGGAAATTTGTTCTTAGCTGCTAAACTCTCAGCACTGAAATCCACCAGTAGAGATCCCGCTACATATTTTACCTGAGAAACAGAGGAAAAACTCAGAGGCAGTTTTGAATAACTTTGTAATGTAGCTTGTCTCTAAAAACCTACACAAAGGTATTTTTAGCATAATTAAAATAGGACAATCATATTTTCCTCCAAATATCTTTATAAAGAATATATAAGTGCATGATTAGAAAAATTCCTCCTTAGATACAGTTAAAAACATATCCTGCCCTTGACATCATTTAATTTTGGTAAAATCCTATGCTCTGTTTTCTTTTCCTTTTTTTTTTTTTTTTTAGCAGTGATAAGTAACTATACATCATCATATCACCAAAAGTGTAGATATGTGGTATATCATACTTGCAGCTAAAACAGCTGAATCCACCAGGCTTTACATTGAGATAAGATTTTCAGCAACCTGACTGGGGCTTTTTTTATGGTTACAAAAAAGATTCTGATAATGTAGACCAGCTCATCTCTGAATTTATTAACATACAATTTTATTATTTTTTCCTTTCATGTTTAAATCAGAACTGCAAATGGAATCCACAGCTGTACTCTTTCAACAGAACTGTATTTTCTTACCCATATAAAACAAAACCTAGAAATCCCCAACTCCTCTCATGTGAGTTGCCAGCTTAAAAAAAAGGGGTGTAAAAAAAAAAAAAAAAAAAAAGAAAGAAAGAACATAAGAAAATAAGATATATATCCTACTGTTTAACACTGTTTACAGATCTTGGTAGTTGGGGAAATAAGATACAGTATGTGGATTATTTAGCAACAGTTTTAAAATTACATATTTTTACATCATCCCATTTAATCAATACCAGTATTCCTTTACGATCATTGCCAATTCATATCGTAAACTCTTCCCAAAGTATATCCATTTAATTGTAAATAAAACAATTCATTAATTCTTTGGCATCAGAAGAATCATACAGCTGCAATTGTTCCATTGTGGCGAGAACGAGACCTTTCCAAAGCTACTCGTTTGTTATCTGTAACACAAAGAGAGGAAAAAACAAATCACCATAAGATTTGAAACACGGATAATGCAATGTCAAGAGGTTTTCAAACAGCCCTGAAAATCATTTCGAATGATATGTAAATAAGTAACTAGGAGACTGGATCACAGAAGTTTCACACTGCAGCTGCCAGGCTGAGTTCAAGAGTTCTGCAATCAGCAATAAATTACTTTCTTGATCAGAGAAGCTGGGTGATAAAAGCATTAGGAGGATCCTGAAACACAGTCCCCTTGAAAACACACACACAATAACTAAAATTGCTGGGTAAAAACCTGTAAAATTTCATAAACCATTTATGCACAGAAGCTCTGGAAGAATACACTTCAAGTTTCCTGAGAATGCAGTGACCAGTGTGGTGGTGAGAAGCCCACTAGGTGCTACAAGTACAAAAGCCTGAACACCGTTCACTATAATTTGGTATAGAGTTAAAAATAGAACAGTTAAATCAGCCACTTCCTAAGCATTTCCTGATTGTGCAATGAGAACAACTTTTAGTATAAAATATTACACAGTAATTATTGCAATGAATAATAAATACGTCTCTATCACAGGAAAACAATCACCAAGTACCAGGCACATTCCTAAATGCCTTTAAAATAAAATTTTAAAGCAATGAATATACACATGCACAGACACAAAAAGGGGCAGAAGATTAACACCCTCTTAGTTTTCTGGGGGTTTGGACTTTTCTTTTTTAAAATGTGGTCCTTCCATGTGATTTTTTTTATTTTTGGAGGGAGGGACTGTTTCTTTTGACATTGACTTTTCTATTCTCTCATATCACATTCAGGTTGCTGCTCTGCATCAGTACAGTGCCTACATTGCTACAGCACTAGGATGTCCCAACATATGGCTGGAACTTCTACACAGGACTGGAGTATTATAAAACAAAAACTTCAGAAGCAAAAAGTGTGACACACACACTGCAGGCAGGCAGGTTTTCCCAGCTTTTCTCCAAAGGAGCTGATTTATCTCTCTCTGCTTGCCCAGACTAGAACAGCCTGTGCCACTGGTGCTGCTGGAGAAGGCTGAGCTTGGGCCAAGCTGAAGGTTCAGCACAAAGCTCGAAATCATGGCATATGTGATGGGTACAAATATATCCTTTGAAGAGGATATGGACTGAATCACTACGTGCCAGAGACCAAGGGAAAGGCTGGAGCAAAGAGCAATCTGGGATCTCAGCACGGAATGTAAATACCTGCAGGGAGGGTGCCAAGAGGCGGAGCCAGGCCCTTCCCAGTGGTGCCCAGCTGGAGGACCAAAGGCAATGGTCCAACAAACTGAAACACAGGAGGTTACTCTAGAAATACTTTCTTATTGTGAAGGTGACTGGGCACTGGAATAGATTGCCCTAGAAGGTTATGGAGTCTCCATCCTTAGATTTTCTATCCTTGTCTAGACACAGGCCTGGACAACTGGCTCTAGCCCTGCTTGACCAGTGGGTGGCCAAGGTGACCTCCAGAGGTCCTTTCCAATCTCAAGCATTCCATGATTCTGTTCTAACCTAACAAAGGCCAAGATAGTCCAAGTACATTAATAAGGATCTGGAGAAGAAAAAGCAAGTCATCTCTGTGATCTGTTTCTGGACAGAAAACAGAGGCTGCCTGTGGAGACTAACAGGCTCTGCAAAATCAGCCTTCCCCTTCCCTGTTCAATGAAAGTGTCTTCAATGCTATAGGGAATTAACGGCTCCTTTAGCAAGATTATTAGTTCTTTTTATAGTTCTGCCTTGCCTCCTTTTCCTAATGAATCCATCCATGCATAAAGTATTCAAATTACCCTAAGTCAATCTGTTTTGCATGGGAATAAATCTCTACACTGGTTGCAGTGTCACTAGGCACTGCAAATTAAAGCACAAAAATATTAAAACCCAAGAAGGAAAGTTATCCACTGAAATGTGCTGCTGCTCCTCCAAGACAGTGACTCATGAAGAGTCTAGTGATACTTGCTCTCAGTGGGGAGAAGTGCCTTCACCACTAGACTATTTCTTGATATAATTTCAAGACTGTCAACTGTACAGGGTAAAAACAGATTAAAAGATTCTAAGAACTGTTGATTTTTTTTACTGGTTTTTTGAAGATTTTGTCTTTTCAGGTTTTTTTTTTCTCATCATGGTAGAGACAAACATTTTCTGCAAGTGACAGTTGAAATTCTCCTGTAACTGTAAACCTTCCAGTAGACCAGGTTGCTCCAAGCCCTGTCTAACCTGGCCTTCAACACTTCCAGGGATGGGGTATCCACAGTTTCTCTGGGCAACCTGTTCCCGTGCCTCACCATTCTCACAACAAAGAATTTCTTCCTAATATCTAATCGAAACCCTCTCTCTTCCAATTCAAATCCATTCCTGTATAAAGCATAAAACATCACAACCAATAAAAATCACAGTAGTAGGGGAGAGGGAAATACTTTAGCAAAAACTATACTATTTTTCGTTTCCTTAATGCTCCATCCTTACTTCTGTTATTAAAAGAGAAGTCTCAATAGCTGCAATAGATTTATTAACTCAGTAGCTTGTTATCAACATAGAGCTCAGTTATATTAGGAGAAAAATAAATGGTACTTTGCAGAATTGCAATACTAAGATTAAATTACTTTTTCATTTCGTTTTCTCCTTATCCACTCTTCCAGGTAGTAACTTTATGCTCTCCTAATTATAAACCTTATTTTTTATGAGCAATCAATGCTAGTAATAATATAGATGTTGTGCAGTCAAATGGATTGGTCATGACACTGAGATATCTGATAATGGAAAAAGACAGAGTCTATAAAACCATACCTCAAAGGTACTTGATTGGAATTTGCATTATCTTGTAACAAAAAAAGTTCTCTCTTTGACAGCCCTTATATTTAAATTATAATAAATTATAAACTGGTATCTTGGGCTTGGCATTTTAGTTGACTAAATCTCCTTTTCTTCCCCTCCTGAATAACCTCCTCAAGGTGAAAGAACTGACCTTTCCACAGCTGACAATAATAAAAGCTTTTTTAATACTCAGAGAAAGAAGGTACCAGTTTGAGTTGCCTTGAAAATGATTATATGAAGAAGTTAGAACTTTTATTAATTAATAAAATATTTAAAATGTCATCTTTTTGGAATAGTTTTGACTGTGCAAAAGATGTAGAAATGCATTCTGTAAGGGAATTTGTATGGCCTGTGCCTTTGGGAATCAATGAAAGCCTTTACATCAAACATTTATTTCTTCATTCATGTAAAATTTTGTTCACTAGGAAATCCTACTGAAACACATCTTGTTTTCATGAGAAACCGAAGGAAAAACATTCATGCAGTTCCAAGCACTTCAGAAAGTACCACAAACATAACATGGAAAACAGTCAGAAAAGCAAGATAATTTCCTATAGGAATGGAATGATTACACAAAGAATGAGTAACCTGGTCATTTAAGTATGTTTGCAAAGGATAAACTGTCACAGCTGATGACAATTCCAAGGAGCAAACAATGCATCTGTGATAATGAGGACATTGGCATTTATTCTTTAGAAAGAGGTGAAAATTTGAGTGTCACCTTACAAGCAACATTTTTTTTTCTGATTGAGATAACTAAATATATTCTACAGAGTGCCATTGATTAAAATTGTGATGTTAGGTTAAACTCAAATCATTTCAGCCTGGGTAGCCTCTAGTGTTCTCCTTGAGGCATCTAAGCATAGGGAAAACTGAAACCAACTTACAATATCATTTGATGTAACAGCCCCTTATCAACTGCTTTAAGAACAACCTATGACAAGAATTAACTTTATTATTTTCCTTTATGGACTGCATGCACCTTCATCAGCTTTAGCTTAACAACAGTGAAAGGTTCCATTTGGGAAATAGAATTTATAAAACATAAAGCAGAAGCAGAACTGATACAGTGTAAAACAGCAGGGAAGTCCATCCATCTCAGCACCTCTTTAGCAGCCAGAGCTGAGCACTGTTCCCTGAATTGCCTGGTCTGTCCCTCTGACAATTATTAGAGACACCAACTGAGAATAAGCCAGGCAAGGAAATTAGGAGCTTCAAAACTGTTGTTGCTGTCCAGAGCAAAATCCTTTTGAGAAACAATGCCTTGAGAGAAAATGGCTCTCCTAACCTCAATTCTGTTGAGATTCAACCCATCTCTGTGAGATTTGATTTCAAATTGATCTTTCAAAATGTATGGCCTATATAAAAAAATATAGCAATAAGGTAAAAATCAGTTATGGGAGAAATACAGCCAAAATAACACCTCAGAAAGGACTCTGAAATAGCACTTCTCAAAAGATCTTTATCGTGAAGAGATGAAAGAAGCAAATAAAACAGTTTTCTAACTGGATTCAGGGAAAATGTACTGTTAATATGCTTTCTTTTAATCTTTTAGTATTTAAAACACTCTCATTTCAACTTCAACAGGCACCCTACACATGCCTGGCAAATTCTGAACTAGACCCTTTATAACCATCACATTGGGTCATCTTACAGTCATTTTTTTATATTTATATTTTTATATTTTATATTTATATTTTTATATTTTATATTTATTTATATTTTTCATATT